>DWGO01000662.1:0-11333 GCA_018247635.1 Eurytides dolicaon deicoon
TGGTACTGTGTTGTCAAACACAGGCATGACACTTACCATCAGGCGCAT
The DNA here is from genome assembly GCA_018247635.1 of Eurytides dolicaon deicoon. Classification (NCBI taxonomy): domain Eukaryota; kingdom Metazoa; phylum Arthropoda; class Insecta; order Lepidoptera; family Papilionidae; genus Eurytides; species Eurytides dolicaon. The sequence goes on from DWGO01000662.1 coordinate 49, forward strand.
GACTTGCTCGTCTCGTCACTTTATCTCGTAAAAAACACGCAAAAAAAGAAACAAAAAAAATCTATGTGTATCCGCTATGTTTGGATAGCCTATCCTATTTGTAATTATAAGCGTCTATTGTACAGATAGCTTTGCATATAACGGTTGCCGCAAAGCATACAAATTCGATGATTTACGCCCATTGTTATCTCCGTTGCAGTGCAGGGAAAAAGTGACTACTAAGATCACTACCACTAAAAAAGGAGGAAAAAGCAACACGTAAAGCCGAGATTGATTCGAAGCGAGTGCAGCGTGGATAAATGAACAGGCGCGCCGGATAAGGGCCGTCAGCATGTCGTGACTCTATTTTTACCACCACGTGCAGCTATTTTTACCACCGACAATTTCAACTGCAACGTTCAACTTTTTAATCGGAATCCATTTACATCACGGATGTTGAGCCGTGTTGGGACGAATCAATTACTCACCACTAATAAATTGCTTGAACACGTTGTTAGCCTTAAGGATAATTAGTTTAGAGTACCCGTATGATTTAGGTATGAGAGTATTGCAGGAGTTGCTTCTGTTTATGTGGTAGTAAAACTTTGCATTTGCTTACGAAGGAATGTGCGCCAACGCTGGTATGTATTTAGATTACAAGACTAAATCGTTTCCAAGCGCTGCAATACATTTCTATTGTACTGCCCACTGAAAACAGTTACGAATGATTGGATTAGGTTCTTTTTATTTCAGGAGATCAAGTGATGAGACAAGCAAATCGTACGCCTGATGGTAAGCGTAACGCCTGACCATAACTACACAACACGGATCGTGTTTGACTCGGTGCTGCGCTCGTCACATAGGGATATAAGATGGTCTATCTCTTTGTCCTGTAATTTCGCTGGCTTCATGGCGAATCACAGTAGTGCTTGCACACTACTGCTTGACGGCAGAATGTCTGGCAATGCAGTGGTACCGCTCCAATCGGACGTTGCGAGAGTCCTACCACTTTATTTTCTATAAAAGGTTCTATATGGTGACTGTTTGTATTAGATTTTTTAAGAGATAAAATGACAAGACGAACAAGGTATGCGCCTGGTGGTAAGCGACTCGACTGCTCATAACAAGACAGCACCACACCGAACTTGTTTGGCTCTGTGCAGCCCTACTGTAACTAGCTAAAAGGGCAATGATGATCATAGTGGCCCAAGCCCGCTCTGTGTTTTTATGGGCAGTTTGTGACGCTTACCATCAGGCGCACGACTTGCTCGTCTCGTCACTTTATCTACGCATAGCTTGGTCGGAATAACTGAAAGACATTGAGTTTATGTATTAAGCTCTTTTTAAATCAAACATAATCGTATGAACGAAAACGCAATTGCAGTTGGGTCTAGTATCCCTTATCTTCAGTTTTAGAGCGGGAGCCCTTTTGAAACGCGGGGGCTGCAATTAAAATTTCCGCGGTCCACTTCAGGCCGCTAATGAGCTGCCGTGTCGGACCCCTCACACAGACGGCTCCCGTTGGCAAAGCACAAAACCGACTTATTGTATGTAACCAAGCCGCTTACAGCCTTCACAATTTTCGTCTTTTAGTGAATTGTGTTTGAACTAAGTTATTCAAAGGAAAATCGACCATAACACGACCACGACCACGACCACACCGTCAAGAGTGCACGACTTAAGAACTCAAAGAAAGGTTAACATTTTGCAATTTTATCACGGACTAAACGGTAAAAATTGTGATAAATTTCATCAAAATTTAAAAGTTACTTAGATAGTACATTATAATTAAAAAAGAAAATATCTTAATAATGCAGTTAATTATTATCATCTGTAAAGGCAATAGAAATAACCAGAGTTCAAATCACAACTGATGTGATTTAAATATAACGGGAATTACTTTCTGTAATGCTCACGACAAGCACTCAAAGGGCTAACTAAACATAGGTTATTGAAGGTGAATGCCTCACTTGAATAATGGAATGTTTTCCTTTAGACGATGACGGTATTATAAGAAATGTCACGTAATGGTTAATTGTTCTTAGTTCTAACAGCAGACTTACACAGAAATTATGTATGTATTAATATTATTTAAATATTATTTATCTGTGGTTACTGCTCCGCTTATGTATAAGGTTTTCGGGTAAAAATCACTCTCCAACTAATACAAATAATACCAATTCGTTGTACTGTTTATAATAAGAAAGTTTAACATGCAAACATACTTTTATTTCAGATTTTTGTTAAATATAAGGGAGAAACATTGTTTATTAATATTCAAATTTATCATTGTGCATTTGCTAAAGAAAAATTAACCATAAACATAATTTCATTACATGATCTTTTTTTAACGAGATAATGTGACGAGACGAGCAAGTCGTGCGGCTGATGGTAAGCGTCACGCCTGTCCATAACAACCCAGTACCACACAGAGCGTGTTTGGCTCTGTGCTGCAATCGTCACCCAGAGATATTATATGGTCAGAGATATGTGCCCTGTAATGGCACTGGCATCATTGCCCTTCAAACCGGAATAAGGTAGTGCTTACACATTACTGTTTGGCGGCAGAATATCAGGGAATGCAGTGGTACCTCCACAGTCGTGTGATCACCAATAACAGGATAGCAAAAGTATACACTTTAATATATTTTACATAACAGTATAGGAGAGAACGTCATTATAAGCAATAAAGTAATTACAATCCAATGGGAGAGAAATGTTTTATGAGGGCGATGTGCATACAAGTTATTAGCATCGTAGAAAGTGATACTAACTACACGAATTAGTAATACACACTAAGAATTTATAGTACACACATTGTATACGCAAAAACAAGAGAGATCTAACAGACATTACTATTCAAAAAGATGTAAGCAACACACATGATAATTTCATGGAATATTAAGCCCAAGATACATTGGGGTGTGCTCACTTTCATTGTTGCACGTAAAAAATTACGAGCGAGAGTGCAAAAAGGTAAAGAGAGTGGGGAGATTCGAAAGGGAATTACAAATGTGTAATTCAAATATACTATATATGGAACTACTTCCTGTATTACTTTTTATTTAACGAGATAAAGTGAGGAGACGAGCAAGTTGTGCGCCTGGTGATAAGCGTCACGCCTGCTCATAACAACACAGTACCGCACTGAGCACACACCTTCCGACTATTTGGCCTCTATGCTGCGCTCGTCACCCAGAGATATTAAATGGTCTAACTCGTTAACACGTTGCCCTGTAAATTTCTGGCATCATTGTCCTTTAAACCGGAATACAGTAGTGCTTGGCTGCAGAATATCTGGCAAGGCAGTGGTACCGCCCCAGTCGGACTCTGCTAGAATCGTACCACTTAGAAAAAGTATTTAGTTGGGCTTGCGAGTACAACACCGAGATAAAGTCGTGCACCTGATGGTAAGCGTCACGCCTAGGCGCGCCTGTCCAAAACTACACAGTAGCTCACAGAGCATGTTTGGCTCTGTGCTGCGCTCGTCACCCAGAGATATTAGATGATCAACCTCGTTGCCCTGTAATTTTTCTGGCATCATTGCTCTTCTAACCGGAACACGACAATGCATACACACCAGTGCTTGACGGCAGAATATCTTGCAATACAGTGCAAACTTAGAAAAAGTGTTCAGTTGGGCTTTCGAGTACAACACCGCACAACCCAACTAAACCAATAGGCGTCCAAAAAGGTGAGGGAAGGGAATCTTCGAAAGGAGAGGAGCGTCTAATAATTCGCGCCATTGTGTGAATACGATTATCTACGAGTTGCGGGATGTGGGGCGCGGGTGGGTGGTCGCGTGACGGCGCCGCTGGAAAGCCGATGGCGGCACGGCAGGCGTCCCCGCCCGAGCGACCGGAGAGAAATTGAGATGCGCGCGATTAGAAAAAAATCTATCGCGCGGCTCAATCGATTTAAACGATATCCATAGATAATGGCGGTTTCGTCGGCGCGCCGCGGCTCTAACCGTAATTTGTCGGGTGAGCGAGCGAAAGCAAGCGACTTCGACGGAATAGAACGGATCGAGTCGAGACGAGATTTCTAGACTGGTCGATATGACATCGCGCGGCATGAAAACTATGTTTCCCGCTTTGCTAAAGCCAGTGGCGGTAGTTAGTGTTGGGGAGCTTTGCACTTATCGACGGCGTGTTCAGTCCCACGAGAATCTCGATTCAGGTGGGGCGACGCACGTTGGGGTCGCGATCAAAAATGCATGCGTACGCCACTCTCATATTCCGCAATACCATAAATCCTCATTAAATGAAAGCGCACGCCCGTGTTGACGCACTCATCGATACGGAAAGTAAACTAATACTGAATGAGAGAATGTTTTTTCTTTTACGAGATAAAGTGACGTGACGACCAAGTCTTGCGCCTGATACATAACAACATAGTACATAACAACATAGTACCACACAGATCGTGCTTGGCTCTGTGCAACGCTCTTTACCCAGAGATATAAGATGATCAATCTCTTTGCCCTGTAATTTTACTGTCATCATTGCCCTTCAAACGGGAACATACATTACATTAGTGCACACATTACATTACACACACACATTAGTGCTTACACACTACTGCTTGGCGGCAGAATATCTGACAATGCACTCTGCAAGAGTCTCACCACTTCAAATATGTTAGGAAATAAAAGCCAGTACGACAATAACTATTTAAATTTACTCATAAATTGAAAGTGATGGTGTTCTACGTACATTGCTTGATCATCATCAAATCTCAACAAAACCTATTAATTTCTCAAAGTGATCAATAACCAAAGTCCACATGTCATCAATAAGTAACTGAGCGCAACTACTTCAAAAGAATTTCACTGACGTGAAAATTACATCATCACGGAACGGAGTAAGATCAGTGAAAAGAAATCCAGTTAGGGCGTTGCAGTGCCACGTATGCCCACAAATAGAAAGTTTATTAGGATTCTTCAAAGATCACTTAATCATCTGTCAGCGCCGGTGCTGTTATTCTAAGCGTCGGTATAAACAAAATTAGGGCCGGCCGGTAACAAGCGCGGCTAATACAACCGCTCCATAACTGTAGCTAATGACACCTTCACACTATTTGGCCTCAACTTGACTACTTCCTCCTGCAACTTATCTCGGACATTGTCGGCTTATAACGGTGTCTGATTGCAATGGTAGATAATAATGATTAAATATACTATAGTTTTAAGCACTAGAATAACACAAGGTTAGAACTTACTTCAGCTTAAGCTCTCATTTATAAGTAGCATTAGTAATTAATATCCTTGCATCGAAAAAGCACAGAACAACTATTTATGGACCATGCAAATTGCATTGGAGACCTTTAAAATGATGCATAGCAAGCTTTCCATTCAATAACAATTGATAAAATCTAATACATAATAAAAAGGAATAAAACACACACACCCGATTAATCTAATGTCATCATATAATCGGGATAGGGGTGCATATTGTGTAAAAACACTACTGATAGATCAATTACAACTGAAACCTCTAAAGTTTAAAGCGTATCCATTGCCTATATCATGAAAAGCCGGGAAGCAGAAAAAAAAGAGTATATAATTATTTGATATCGATTCTACGTTGTTCTACAGTTTTTCAAACAAAAATTAAATGTTTCGATGCTCATAGCATACGCAACTTAAAAATACATGTCTACTGTAATCAAATTTTATATTCCAAAAGATCTTTCACTCGAAAGGTACTTACTATACTATAGAATTGCGCTGTGGTAATTAGAAAAACTCGCCTAAAGAAATGAAAAGCTACAAAAACTGTTAACCGTACATAGCATAGCATAAAAGAAATGAAAACGAGCCACATGCTAGGACGGGGTGCGGTGTATTCAGCGAGAAGGGGATGGATTTGCAACGTGATTTACGATTTCACATTGCGGGCGGGAAGCATTTTGTAGGTGTTTCCAGCAGGTTGCCCCAGGTCGGCGCTCAGTGCAGGCTGTATTGCACTAAGTTATTCATGGTACGGAGGTGGGCAGACCCGCCGGAGGGTTGGGGCGGGTCAACGGCCGCGTGACGTCACTCGACCGACAGCTGGCTATGACATCATCGGGGCATTGTATTAAAACAAAACCCACCCTAAGGCGAATCACTAAGATCCATTCTCATGCCGAACACCGCAACGTGGTCAGCACATGTCCTCGCGCTCGATATTCAACACATTCAATATTGTGGTTTTGTTATTTTGCGCAAATGCACACTTGCAGCATGAGGACCAATGAGAACTTTATTCTGAAAGCGACAGCTGTCATAACAATACCCGTTTCCGGAGTATAAATCTGGATGGACAGAGGATTATTAAAAGCAGGAATGTTTTATACCAGCTTTTAATGTGTTTCGTCGTCTTACGTGTTTTGGGATCTATTTTCTCACAGCGCGAGGGACGCGTTATGGCCGACGAGCAAGTGCAAGAGTTTTGTGAACCATTATGCTTTACACGAACACGATTTTAAATACGAAACTTACTAGTTTCGGATGATATAGAGGTTATGGCGTCACATTTGTCGATACCCAATGAGCATCGATCAATGTGAAGCATCGAAAGGAGAGAAGGTTCGAGAACATTAGCAAGTCGGGGGCGGCGCGGGCGAGCGGCGGTGATTTATTGAGCGGGCCGAGTTAAGACAAAACGCATTAACATTGCGGCAATCGCTGGTGTATAGAGAGCAAGTACCGTAGCGGCGGGTAGCGGGATCTCGGCGTTTCTCGCTCAGCCGAGATTCGAGGCGGCCGAACGCCACTCGCCGAAATGCTTCGAATCTTCACAGCGACTGTGCAACTGTATTTAATGACCGCCAGAGACAGCGAGCGGTCTGGGAACGGAGCGCGAACGACGCTTAACGAGCTCTCGTCAGATCCCACAGATGCGATAGACCAAACAATGACAGCGGTGTTCTAATATGGAAATAGAGCTTTCGCAGAGCTGCTCGATGTTACAAAATCTAAGGACGGCTCACACGGGTGTTTTTTTTTTAATTTACACTCACAAATTAAACACTCGGATTGATTCAGCAATGACTAAGAGCATTTTGCCGAACACCGCTCGCCCCGTACAATGAGTCGACCCACCATAAGGAGAACAATACCATCTCGAACGGCACCGCCGCTTCATATTGGCGCTTATTTTAATTGATAAAACTCAGTGTACCATAAATATCTTCCACTGTTGTGTGCAATTCAGCCGCCATATAAGGATTCTAAAATAAACTACCAGCTCAGACAAATACGAATGTTGGGATTCGATTTGGAGATGTTGTAAGGTTGTACATTAGCTTTAATAATATTACACTTAGAAACTTTTAAAGGAAATAAGATCGATATTTTTTTATGGAGTAGGAGGTTCAAATGATGGTAAAAATTATCGCTACCCACAATTTATTTATTTTTTGATAATACATAGAGTATTGCACTAAATATGCATAATGATAATAATATTATCATTACTTTCAAGTGACTTAGATATTCAAAAACATTTTCCTTATGATTTTATAATCTTCGTCAAATATTACTTCAACCAACAGCAACTTTACAGAACATTATACCGAAATTGTACTTTCTTACAGTTTATTTATTCAAGTTTAAGGCCGTTTTAATGTATCAATACAACGTTCGGTGCACTAGTATGTGATTATGTCAAAAGTAACGCCAGTTAGGTGCCATAAATAACGATTTCTAGAACTTCGTCCGTCTACTGAAAACAGAGGCGTGAAGATACGAATCTTTACAATGTAAATATCCATAATAACGGGCTCCATTGTACGATTTGTATGATGAGATAACATAATTCTCATCCCGCCCGCAGACGGTTGCAGTTTTGATTTTATCGCAACACGGAACCAAGTTCGGATGGATTTGTATGTAAAAACATCCCAACAACATGAATCGTTGATCAAATTATTAAATCAATAAACGATATAGATGACGATACAGTTTGGGTAGGACTCCGTCTCACGGAATATTTACAACTTCAGTCGTTTTAATAAACTCGCTCGTAGACATCATAGACAGATTTGACAGTTTAGTACTTTTTATCAGTTTCATAGGGAACTACTTAGTAATCGCACAATCCGGTTATTTTTTTTTTTGCATTGCATCCTAATAATAATATATTTAATTTTTTGCGAAACAAAGTTTTCTCTTTACGTATTAATATACAGATACTAAAAATGTAAAGATCAAATATAATCTTCTACAAATGGACCGTTGTGAAACGATAACTACAGAAAAACAGGCTCACACGTTTTCCACGAAGTGCACATCATGTACATCACAGTCGGTTAACGTGTTGATCAACGTTTAGCAGGTGATTACGAGGAAATAGCCGCTTCTTTAACCATTTCTTCGGTTCTGTTAACAATTTAACATGCCTATAAATAACTCTTAATAGCCAGCGCCACCGCTAGACAAAGGTATGTGTGAAAAGAGTAAGACGGGTACCATAAAAAAGCGATGACGACAGGCGGTCGATGGATGTCGATCTATTGCCGCATTCCTTAGTTAACAACGGAATCGGCGCAACCAATGCGCCGACAGTACAATGGGACTTCGATCACAACGGGACGGGACACCTCTCAACTAAATAAAGACCTCTCCTATTTACGCGAATACTTGTCTTTATAAAAAGAAACCTTGTCCCCGTCTCCTGATCATGATCGCTGTAATATTTTGGAAACGTCAGGCATCTCAAATAAACGCGATAAAAACCGTAATAGTTTCTTTTAATAAAATAAAAGACCACCATAAAAGATGTCAGATTCGACGTACTATATGTACAAAAACGGCAATTAGCACACAGTCCGTAAATCATTACTACCTTTACGAAATATTACAAATTAGTTTTTTTTTTCAGTTTGTACTTCTTTTGCGTAGCAACGGAGCAAAAGCTGTTCGTCTTTTTTTTTTTGGATAGTTGAACTTGAATGTATGAAAAAAGTTTAAACCTTCGTCATTACGAAAAGAAAATAAAAAAAAGAACTAAGTCAAAATCTCCGCGAATGAATACGTGAAAACGACTTACACGTAATATGAAAAAGGCACGATGTTGTTTAATCGGTAATGATGATAAATTAAGAATTTCATTGAAATAACCTGAGAAGCCAAACCGAAAAGCTCTCCTACTAACTACAACTGATATGTTGGATCGTGACAGATTTTTTTACGAAATAAAGTGACGAAACGAGCAAGTCGTGTGCCAGATGGTAAGTGCCACGCATGCCCATAACAACACAGTACGACACAGAGCGTGTTTGGGTCTGAGCTGCGCTCGTCACCCAGAGATATTAGATGGTCTATCTCTCTTTGCCCTCTTTGTAATTTCTCTGGCATCGTTGCCCTTCAAACCGGAACACAGTAGTGCTTACATACTACTGCTTGGCGGCAGAATATCTGGCAACGCAGTGGCACCGCGCCAGTCGGACTATGCAAGAATCCTACCACTTAAAAAACTGTTTTAAACATAGCATCAATTATCGAACACATATATGAAATAATGAGCTAATTTTCATACGGTTTTGAGCTAAGCGAGGAATTTTCTGGATCTTCACCTTTTATGACAGAGAACTCTATACTTATTTTTGTGTGAATTTCAATTTTTTAAAACACATTTTAAAAAACAATAAAAAAAAACGTATTATTTTCATAAAAAAGTACATCAGGATAGTTGTAAGTTAATGATATATTTCATAAATTATCATATTCTTAAAAAGATAAACTAAAGTTTAATATTACAAAGTATTAGCATGAAAAAAACTTAACATCTGCAAATTCCAAAAGCTATTCCATATACCTACTGCGGTACGGTCTTTAAATTGTTTTAAGAAAAAGAACGGTTATCGGAATTTTTCTTTTGGAAAGTATGTTTCTAAAATATTAACCCACTACCAAACCCGCTACCAAACAAAGCCATACATGTTGAAAATAAATAAAAAATAAAACCTACTATTTTGGAAGAACAACAGTCAACTGTTTGTTCTATTCAGTAACAATGTTATAAGGAATCGGGCATAGATGTTTCTGGGGTATTCCCCGAAACAACAAAAGTTGCTCTTTCACCGCATAAAAAAAACAACAAATCATAAATCAGATCCACGTGACACGTTCGAAGCGAGATCACTTTATTGAATTCTTCATGGTCACAACTGTTTGTGTTCATTGCGTTTTTTGCCGTTACCGCCATTGTCGAAGTCGGTATTAAGAATTTTTTTGCTTTATATTCTTGATTTTTATTCTTTATTGTGAAATAAAATGTATAATAATTTTTAACCAAATTTAAATATAGATTGCGTTAAATGCCTGTAATAAACTGCTTTGTACAATACGGTGCCAAAGTACTGAGAACTTTTTCAACATTAACTACATTCAATATTATATATAACACCTATGTATATAATAGCCGTTGATTTAAGATATCAGCTATTACCGGCGTAATGGAGCCGGTTACAACTGATCGGGGGAATGAAAACGGCCGAGTGAGAGACATAAGGAATCCGGCGCGTCGAATCGGCCGCGGCGCCAAGCCGGTAAGTGTTGCGAGCGCAATTTATTGTCGGGCTGGAGAGTTGAGTGCAAAATAGCGTTTAAGGCCATCGTGCAATAATCCCATTTCCACGGTGCAGGTTCGTAGACCCCCGGCGGGCCGAGATGCCGCCGAGGCTCGCGTGATCGCCCACCGCTTCGGCATTTTCATTAGTCTAATTGAAATACGAACCACCACGCGCTCACAGCCGTTTAGCTATGGACTCAATCTCGCCCGTCTGCGGGATCAGCGCAATTAAGCAATCGTCTACACCGCACCGACTGATGATCAGACATATCAGACGAGGTGAAGGTGCATTACATACATAAGCCTTAAGATGGACTTTAAAGAGATTGATAACGGCCGACTTTAATGTTACTTCATTAATTTTTCTCGTAGGAATAAGGCCGGAGCGTGTAATAAGCGATTTCTGTTCGTGGTGTATTTTTGAAAAACGCCGTATCGCAATTCTAGCCACCCACTTGGCCACGAAAGGACTACACCGATCACAAACTTCGCCGCCGTATTCAGAAATACACCACGAGCGGAGCGGATGTTAGTCGCGCCGGAGTGTCCGCGGGTGCGGAAGCGGTCGTAGTGGGGACTCACATGTGTGCGAAGTGGGATGCGAACGCCGCTGGTTGCGGGCGGAGCGTGGAGCGGAATCGCGGAGGGTCGCGGACGGTCGCGGAGCGTCGGGGGTTCGCGGTGGCCGTTCGCGCGGCCGGTGTCTCGGGGACTGGCGCGCGTGGCTCGGCGTCGGGCCTCCCCGCG
>DWGO01000663.1:0-11324 GCA_018247635.1 Eurytides dolicaon deicoon
ATATCTATATAAGTATGCATTTAATATATATATGTATGTATATCAGTTATCTGGTCACCATAGTACAGGCTAATTAATGCCCAAATTGGGATCAGATGGCCATGTGTGAGATGTCCCATGATATTTATTTATTTATTTATTTATTATTTTTTGGGCGGTAGAATAACTAGAAATGCAATGCTACCACCTCAGATGGAGACTGGATAAGATTCTAACCACTTAGAAAAGAACTTTAATTTTTATCGAATTTCAATACCATTCAATCTTTCAACAAATTTCCAGAGTGATAATATGTAACATCACCCTTTGTACAGCGATAGGATTACCAATCAAATTCCGTATCTAATAACCTCAGTGAAAAGTGAACTGCTATGTCTTTCAGTTCATTTCGAGACTAACAATATGGTTTTTTTTACGCGAAGAAGTGACGAAATGATCAAGTTGTGCACCTGATGGTAAGCGTCACGCTTGCCAGTAACAAGACAGTGTACCACGGGGCGTGCTTGGCTCTGTGCTTCATTCGTCACCCAGGGATATAAGATGGTCTATCTCTTTGCCCTGTAATTTCACTGGCATCATGCTTGGCGGCAGAATATCTGGCAAAGCAGTGGTACTGCCAGAATCGGACTCTGCAAAAGTCCTACCACATACAATTCTTATACAAAGTATCGTATATACTTATATACTTACATTATCGTATATACTTATGTTACTTACATCTTCGTCCAGCTTTAATAATATTTATTAGTTCACTTAAGCATTTAAAGCTCTCCGTAAATACTTAAGCTATATTAAGACTCTCAAAGCGGAAAATAGCTTTCTCCAATAAATGAAAATCCGCCCAGCGACGTCTAGAATTCTCATTATCCAAAAGAACGAAATAAGATCAAAATTTTCCGGAGAGGGGCGGAGGGATAATAATGCAAGAGTGAGCGTTTTATTGCTAAGTTAGCAAGAAATATTTTGAGGCACGACAGAATGTTCAATTACATTGGCATGTGAAAGGCAATGTCTGCTTAATGGGAGCCTTCCGATCGTTCGGAATGTCGGCTGCCAAACAAAATTGGCGTTTTCCCTCCGAATAACAGATTTTATAATGCATAACAGAGATTTTCAATCTGTGTTGCGTAAATACAAGGAAAAGATCGAAAGAAATAAGAATACTTTATTCTACATCTTACTATTTATATGCATTACTTGAAGATTTTATAGAGTGGTCAGGCCAATTCTTACAGTTATTGTAGTTGTAAAAGTGTGATTGTTGGTTGGCACTTCTGAAGTAAAGGAATCGGTATTTCTTCCGCAGGCATAGTTTAAAAACAAAAAGTGTGTCCCACTTGTGTATGCAACCCAGAGAATCTACGAAAATGATATTGCAGATTTAAAAGAATAGAAACATTTGACATAATAGTGTTTTATTAAAAATCTGCAAATATAGCAAAAAATAAAATATTAAATTAATTAACTACAACATAGATTATTGAATATAACAATCACCTTGCATCGATTAATGCTGGGTGGAATGTTTTTTATGTAAATAATATGTAGTACATAATACCTTTCTGTATGTCTATAACCATTTTTACAGCAGTCAACTAAAATGATCGGATATGCTTAAAAACAAAATAATAAGTCAAAGAAATTCTGCTGCCACTAAAATTTTACGGATAGTAAATAAATATTGTAACAACCTTTGATCGATAATGTTCTTCCTAAAAACAGTATATTCCAATAATATTACAATTAAATACAAAAATAACAGCATAAAGATGTCCGATTTTCTTCTTCATAATTTTTGAATTCTGTCCTCTTGAAAACCAACTATAAACATCAATTAATATTTTTAATGAGGAAATCTTCGAAGTTTCAAAGAGCATTACGTTTATGGACAAATAATACGACCAATGGAAATACCTAATAAATCCCTCAAAAGCGAAAGCCGTGTCTCCAATTTAATATCGCCCGAGGGCTATTTTTAATTAATTAGCATCCCGCTTTTGCGCCCAACATTTTGCTTTTGAGCCAACTATTTATTTGCACCTTAAAAAAGGCAACTCCATTAGTAGAATGAACGTCGGCGAATGAATGGAGGTCATTCAGGAGAGATGTCGTCAGTCACAAAAGAGCCTGCAGGTACAAGGAAATAGTAAGGGCAGATAGATGAGGTATACGTATGGCTTGTATTATATATAAGTTTTCGTGCATGAATTCGTCGCTTCCCTCTTACTATTTATGTTTTCTTTTAAATAAGTCAACGTAACATTACTACGATTAATCTTAACAAGATATGTAAAATATTAAGCTCGTAGTATAACATTTTGAATCCATTTCATTTTATAAGTGGTAGGACTCTTGCAGATTCCGCTAAAGCAGTATTGTAATAGCACTACTGTGTTCCGGTTTGAAGCGCAATGATGCCAGAGAAATTACATGGCAAAGAGATAGATCATCTAATGTATCTGGGTGACAACTGCAGCACAGAGCCACGCACGCTCTCTGTGATACTGTGCTGTTATAAACAGACGCGACGCTTACCATCAGGCGCACGACTTGCCCGTCTCGTCACTTTAACTCGTAAAAAAATCAATTACAATAATAATAAGAGAGAGAAAAATGATTAAATAATTAAAATTCACACTTCAAAACCTTATGATATTTATCGTATTATAAAAGAGTTTGACGAGTAATAAAAACATTACAAATTTTATTGCAAAACAAATATTGAAATAGTTAAAGAAACTAAAACCATTAATTACAAAGTAAATAAGTAAATAACTTAATTATCAAAAAAACGTTAAAAAAGATGCCATATTACATTAATATCTAATCAAAAGTTGCTAAAACTTTACACCATTATAAAACAATTTACAATTGACTCCATCGCATCAAACAGCCGTAGAGGTATTACCGCGATAACTTGACTGCAATTGTATACCCCAGGATTCGGATAAGCGATAACGAATGCAATTTTCCAAGTCCGTGAACATAGTTTAGGCGGGGCCCGCGAGTAATCCAAGGATCTTTTACCTAACTGCCACCTGCTCCATACTCCCCTACAGAATTCATTTGCGCTCACGAAGTAAGTACTGTTAGAATGAGGTCGTCGAAACGTATTTGAGGTAATCATTCTTCAGTAGGAAATAAAGAATAGCATCTGTGCAAAGTTGTTGTCTTCCCTACATCTTTAACGATATCTTCTGTCTTATTTATTTTCCCGTTTGTAATTTTGTGCATGTAAACAAAAAAGATTACTACTATACTTAAATAATTTTTCGCTTGTATTAAAATATTACAATTTTTTTTCGTATTTTTAAAGAATACTACAAATAATATCGTATATTTTGTAAATAACGACGACTTTATCTCAAAATAAATTACATAGCAAAACATGTTAAAAATAATCAGCAATATTTGTATGCAACGTTATTATTTTATGTTATGTTTATATAAATGATAAAGAACGCTGACGCTTTTATGCTTAATAAATAATTTGCCTTTTAAATTATAACACTATTGCCTTTTTTGCTGCATTTTCACAATATTACTTAATAAATTGCAATTATGTGTACAAAAAATTGTAAATTTTTCATTGTCATCGTAGTAGTCACTTGTCAATGCCTTTCTTAGAGAAATCGGATGGACGGGTGACAACAAACTTCTTAAATGTGTTTTGTATTGCTTCTAGGGTATTATTATTTTCTTATCTCCCAAGAAGTTGTAAAATTTTTAGAAAAAGTAGAAGCCTATCGGCAAAGGATCGGGTGAGTATGGTGTATGACGCAGAACTTCCGACCCTAGATTCTTAACTTACCGAGACCTTCTCAACTATATGAGACAGCTTATTCCGCAGTGTGAGGTTCAAGCGCTGTCACGTAGGAACAGCGGAGACGAGACACTACCCAAAGATTGAACAAAGGTGGCCGGAGATTTGCCAGCTTCTTCATCGTTGTGTTTGCTTCCTCACAGTACACGTCCGCAGTACTACTTGTGCCATTTGGTAAAAAGCTGTGATGAATTATAAGGGCATTAAACCACCTAAGAACTACTTATTTTGGGGTATGTTTTCGTTTGCAACGTTTCCTTGTTTCTCTACTAGAGTCTATCTAAAATAAGTTGAGCGTTTGCGCCGCATTGTTACATCCACAATTACTGATATTTAATTAAATATTAGTTAGCGTCGTAATTTAAATATAAAGCATAAGAAAATGACTGAGGAGCCGAGACATAATAAACGTTAAATGTTGTGAATCTGGTAGACATATTTCAATATTACGTAAAGCCAGCGGACGTATATTACGTTTTTAGGGTTTAACAATATCATGCAACTTAGTAAAGGCTTTAAATATTTGTATATTTTTAAGAACTACATTAAACTTATTCTCTTATGCAGATTTTAAACATGTTTTCTTATTATCTTAGTTTTGTGACCATGTTTATACATTGAAACCTTTTAGTCATTTTACGTACTATGATAGCTCATAAATAAGTTATGTTTCCATTATGGTCTTTCGCAATTCAGAAATCCTCCTTCTCACTTTTAAATAACCGATCGTCGTTTTTAAACATAACAAACACATTCTTTAGAAATATGTGACCTTATTTTTATTCCTTTCACCTTAGTTTTATTTAATAAATTCCCGACCTATTAATAAAAAATCTCTTAGACTCATTCACCCTCTATAGGGAATTTTTATTGTGTAGTACACAATTAATGTAAAAAATATCATTAGCTATAGTGAAATATGATAAAAGGAGTTAGAATATTGAAATAGGTCAAACGCAGTAGCGTCGCCGCATTAATATTAATGAAATGACGGATTGCACATGTTACTATCTAAATCCTAGATAAGTCGGCGTAAATTGTTTCGTACGCACGAGCCATAAAATGTTTAAGACCTTCTAATGAGGCTCATATGTTGTAGTATTTATCGTTTAAAATATATGTACAAGTGCGAGTGCAAGACTTGTCTTCAAATTGAATGGAAAATAAGGTGTCTACAGTCACGAGGAAAATACGTATTAAACGTAAAAATCGATAGCGTTATCCCTCTCTCCGAAACTTTCTAACGACATAACCGCGTGCAATTGATATGCCCCAAGAGTAGGCCCATTGTAAAGAAAGGAAAATCCCGATCCGAAAATCTTGGGAGAGTTAGGAGTCTCCAGGCCCTGCATCAGTATTCAGTTTGCGTTTTCACCCGGTGTCGGTTGCCTTCCCCGCGTCCCCTCCGGCTGCGGTAAACTCCTTCGGTAATTTGACTTTGTTGTTATAACTCAGTTTGGCTGTTTGTCGCCGTTTGCAGATTTATTCGTTTAATGAAACGTTCTGGTTGTGTCGTACAATGCATAGTTAACACAAGTTTATGTCCTTCTCGTATAAAAGTTTTTTTTTAAAGAATATTACAGATTGTTAAGGGAATATTGCAGATAGAGCGATAGAGAAATCACAAAATACGAGAGCGGCCAACGAGTACACGGGTATTTTGGATTGGTTCAATTAATTCGCAGCATTGTCCCGACCAATAGCTCCGAACTTGAATAACGTACACCGCACTGGCTTCATCAAATTGCATTGAACGGACGTTAGAGCACTCATCGAGCGTACCCAACGTTCTGAGGGTAAAAATTTGAATGGAATATATGTATAGGGAGGAATGAAAAGCTGCGGTGGCGCCCACTACGCTCATCGGGCATACTTCCGACCACTCGGACGTTAGTCACAATAGATTGGGACGGACTCTATTTGATATTGAAATTGGAACCGCACCGGCGTTAATATTCCCAGCTAGATTTATAGTTTGTAAGGATTTACATACCTTAAATTGCGAAAAGTATAACACGTTTTTGCGTTGTAATAAAATTTATTTATTAGTCTAAAACGCAATAATATATTTTTTTTTACACTACTTGAAATTACATCTTAACTTCTACTCCATAAATTATATTTTATGTTATTCAAAATTTTATGTACAGCATTAAGTGGTAGGACTCTTGCAAAATCCGACTGGGTAATCAAATCAAATATCAAATCCGGTACCACTGCATTGCCAGATATTTTTCCAGGGCAAAGAGACAGACCATCTTATATCTCTGGGTGACGAGCGCAGCACAGAGCCAAGCACGCTCTTTCTGGTACTGTGTTGTTATACGCAGGCGTGTCCCTTACCATCGGGCGACTTGGTCGTCTCATCATTTTGTCTCATAAAAAAATACCTACATTTAGATTTTTATATTAAACTTATCAATTATAGATACAGATAAAGTCGAGTTTTATTCAAAAGCATAAAATATTTTTTGATTCTTCCCAAACAAAATATTTCATATAGAAAGAGAAACCAATAACGTCAATATGTTACACTTTCAAGACCGGGCAAAAATAGTCTGACGGGTGCAATTTCCAAATCGTGTCGGTACGTGACTTGACTTTAAATTATTGCCTACTTCGATGTTGACTTTAAAGTTTTGAAATTACTTCATGGACTTTAGATGTTAGCTAGTTAACACTTAGACGGTGTCACCACTGTGACGAAATGGGGTGTCGGATGGATTAGGAGGCAAGGGGGTCTGTCCCCCTAAATCATGTCCCTCGCGTGGATCCTTAATGATCGTATCCCTTATGCGATGCAATAATGTAGGTTACTGTGCAAATAGAACTGGGTGGTCGGCCTTAGGAGCAATGAATGGAGCTTATCGATTGGAGCTTTCGTCCCTAATCCGTTCATTTATTACAATCATCTGGAGTTCAGATGCGTTTGAGGTATTTGAATGATGCTTTTATATAAAAGCGATAATATCCCTTATTCTTGTTTTATGATTTTTATAGTTGTCTATACATTTCCGAGTATCAACGCGGGTCTATCTATCAAGTATGGTCTATTCTCATGCTTCACTTTTTTTCCTGGATATAATATCCTGTGTGATATTTGTTCCACAGCCTACGTGTATTTCAAAAATTAGCACAATACATTAAGCCATTTTTTTATATAATGTACAATTTCAATTTCTCTCTAATCATATCTTAATTTCCTATTCCATCTATTTAATATTATAATATAGGATTGATTATGTAGATTTAAAAACTAATATATTGTTGCCTCATATTCGAACAAATGACGTTTTCCGAAAATTCAAGGGTTTTTTATGTTTTTACGAGGTAAAGTGTGGAGGTGAGCAACTCGTACGCCTATTATTAAGCAACACGCCTGCCCATAATAACACACATAAAACCTGGGTGGTCCAGAGATAATATGGTAGGTGCACATAAAATAGAGTTTATTAGAACATCATACATAAATATTATAAATGCATAAAAATGAACACATATATACATACACACATACATACATACAAACATACATACATACATATAAACAAACATACATACATATATGATATATACTATAAAAATTGACGATAATTTAAGCTGCGTCTCGTTTATGTCTCTATGCCAAGTAATTATACTGATGTTATTACCTCTCGAACCAGAACACAGTAGTGCGTCACATAAATTTTCGGTAGTATAAATGTTAATGCCTACTGCATTATTATAACACTAGGTGGATTTAGCAAGTCCCACTACTGATATTATTTAAAGGCTAGGTGCCTCCTTGGCCTGGTTGTAATATTGTTTTTATTGTAGCAAGTCATGCGTAAAAAGAGATATATTGCTATAGTTTTGGCCGTTGGACGAGCTCTAGTAATAATTTAGGACGCAATCTATTGAATTATGTATATTTAATAAGGAAGATTAAAACTTGTTGTTAAATAATAGCACGGCATGTTGTTGATAATAGCACTTGATAAAATATCTATATCGAATTCACTCATAACTCAAGTTAGAAAAAACAATAATGTCATCTATATTCTCCCTGTGACAGCTAAGAGCATCGTATTGGACCACGGCCGGCTTTACCTGTGGTGCAGGGTGTGCAATTCACACGGGCGCCGCCGTCTCGGCGTGGCGTCACTTATCAATAATCAAATTTTTCCAGATATCGTGGCAACATTGCAAGGCTTCGTTCACTGATGCAAGATCAACCACAGAGCCCTGTAGAACGAGCTATTTGGTTGATAGAGTACGTGATCAGACACGGCGGTGCCAAACATTTGCGAGCACCAGCCGCCAATATGTCGTTGACTGAATTTTATGAACTAAATCTGATCGGGCTTGTCATACTAGGAATAGTAATAATATTGCTCATGATAAGTATTCTCATATGGTTTTTGAATTCACGCAATCAAAGTCTTGATAAAGAATAAGTTGAAAAGTAACTAATTGGGGATAATTATCAGATAAAGTAAATTTTGATTATTTTAAGATAAAATTTAAATGGCGAGAAATGAAACCAACAAGATGGATTCGATATGTATGAAGTATAAGCTCATTGAGTGTACGCGTGGTTGGAACATGTAAAAAGAAAAGTATAAGACACGCATTACGTTCAGAAAGTGTAAATCAGTGTGACGTTAGTGAATGCTTATGTATATCTCAATAGTAAACCTATTTTATAATAGTCTGAGTTTATCTCATATTTCCTAATAACAGATATGATATGAGTCTCGTTGAAAATCTCGTCGAAAATCTTGTTTAGGATTATAAAATAAAACTAATTACGTCGACGGATTTCAAACACTTTACAGCGTTCATGGTCCCGGGACGGACCCGGCACCATGAACGCTGTAAGGTGTTTGAAGCATCGCGAAGTAAAATTTAAAATAAATTTAACTTCGCGACGTATTATTTTTACACAAAGAAATATAATATCATACTTACTCAACAGATCAGACTGTGGCAACCATTTGAATATTTTTATGTTATCGGATTTTACGAGAAAATCGCTATCTTATTTCCATATAACATTGTAAGGAAGTTTAGCCAATACCTTTTTAAATATAGCTATTTTTTCTGTAGGCAGTAAAGATGGTTTAACATTTGTAGCAGAGCTACAGTAGATAACATCTTGGTTTGAAGAGACGAGATAATTCTGAAGATCCTGTAATTACGTTAATTTTACAATCAACTACAGTGAGTTAATCTCTTAAAATAATAATGTTTCAAATAAATGTATATAAGAAATTAACTTATTAAGATTTGAACTTACTTTTCAGTGATGAATTTACTAACACAAATCAAACACCTAATGCCGAAAAAGTAATAGATCGTTATAGAACTCATTTCCTTAATTTTTAATCATGGATGCGTTTTTAAAAAGGAATAAACTAACATTGGTAGCTCTTGTAGTGGTTTCTGATGTTATCCGCCCATATAAATTACATTGGGAGGTACCAAGTAGTTTCCTTCCCAGATTGGATTTATATTCAGTAACAAAATATCAGTAGTTAATTGATAGTTCGACATCTATGTCGTATTCTAAATCCTTCTTTTTCACGGGGTATTTTTTAAATAAGGTAGAATTATCCATTATTAGACCATTGCACAAAAGGGGATAAAACAGATGTACGCATAGGTCGGTATTAGAGCTATAGGTCTATAGCTCTAATACCGACGTTCGCAAAAAAATTGAAAAATATATGTACGTCAGAAACTATAATTTCTTACCAAAAACAAAAACATAAAAGCACAGCAAACTGGTTTCTGAAAAGATAAATCGACGACGATAGCCAATTACGTGTTAATAAGAAAAGTAACTGAATATATTGACAGAAGTATGAATGTAATTAGTATATTTTATTGTATGTCTAAGGCATTTGACTATGTAGAACATAATTTACTGTTAAGTAAAATTTAAAGGTACGGAATTAGAGAAGCAGCATACGACTGGATTAAAGCTATCTAAGTAACAGGCTTTAATGCGTGCATATATCGAATAGTAGTCAAAATGACGAACAACTTGTGTATAGTTCGAATATGTTATCTCTGATAAAAAGGCGTACCTCAAGGCAGTATCTTAAAATTTGAAAGTTAAAAGTAATAATCAGGAAATAGAAAATGTTGATTACATAAAATTTTAGGAATAATACTTGTCGAACACTGGTCATGGAAATATCACATAAACACAATATGCGAAAAATTGAATAAATATGTCTATGCCTTAAAAAAACTAAGTAACTTTATAAGTAAAGAAACAGCAACGATTGCCATGATATGTAGTGTCTGGTTGAAAATCGCGCATTACCACCACCAGAAGGCGCCGTGCTCAAGCTGGGATTAAAGATACCCTAGTTTTGGCCACAAGAACCAGCTCTGTGGTTTGCGCAAATCGAGGGACAATTCATCATCAGTGGCATTACATCGGACTCCACAAAATTTTACCACGTCGTCGCTCATCTCGACCAGCAGTACGCCGCGGAGGTAAAGGACATCATTACTTCACCACCCGCGACGGGCAGGTACGACAAGATAAAATCGGAACTCATAAACCGTCTGTCTGCATCGCAAGAGAAGAAGGTAAAACAACTGTTGGTACATGAAGAATTAGGTGACCGTAAACCGTCCCAATTTTTACGTCACCTACGGACGTTAGCAGGTGAGAGCATACCCGATTCTTTTTTAAAAACGCTGTGAGCTAACCAGTTACCGCAAAATATCCAGACTGTAATCGCTAACAATTTTTAAGAGCTGATTTATGCTGATTTGTTAGGGAAAGCCATTCTGAATTGGAACCGTGTGGCAGTCTGTTATTTTTTCTTTTGTATAGAGGATCTTTCATCGGCAGTGAAACATTTATGTAGTTACTTTACTTTACTGTTATACTTGAAAAATGAAATTTCCCTTTATAAATTATTCTTATTTAATTTGCTGCTTCGTATGTGTGGCGTGTTCTATGTAATAAGATAAAATTAACAGAGAAAGGTACGTTTACGTACTTTAAGTACAGTCATTACGCAAAATGGGACGGGTCCGTCATATTATGTCGTGTAACATATCCGATATGGTTAAGAAAGGTTTCTGTTGCCATGTCAGCAACTCGACTTAACTATTTCCCAACTAAATGTTAGGTTATGTTTGAAAACAGATCAGATTTTGCCTAATAATTATCCAAAATAATTACATTAATTTAAATAAGATTTTGTTTAATTACTCGTACATAACTTCAATAATATTAGTAACCCATAGATTAAACAGTTTTGCTGGTTAAAGTGGAAGAATCCATGTTGTAAATAAATTTATTTTATTTTAAATTCGTTTATTAATATGAACATTTAATTATAATTAAATCTATTTTAGGAGAACTTAAATAAGAATTATTACCTTTTATCTTCCTCAATCCTATTCTAATATTTTTTAATAATTATTTGATAACACGAAACATTCCTATAACACAGGATTTATAAGCTTAAATTACGAAGAGGTGATACTGTGT
>DWGO01000664.1:0-11324 GCA_018247635.1 Eurytides dolicaon deicoon
ACACAGAGCCAAACACGCTCTGTGTGGTACTGTGTTGTTATGGGCACGCGTGACGTTTACCATCAGGCGTATGACCTGCTCTTCTCGTCAATTAATCACGTAAAAAAAGTATAAGCATTTCGTATATGTTAAGATATACGATTCTAAATTAATACACTCTAACAGCAAAGCGGAAGACGATGGGGTTGTTCTATTTAATTATTTAGTGGGCCACAATCCTCAAGTTTCAAATTCCATTCCTGATTGTTGGAATGTCCTGTTTCTAAGCGATATTCAAATGGTTATACTGTGGGAAGCCACAATTCGCTAGTTTGCTTCTCCGATGAATCGTTGCAAATAAACATGAAGTAACCGTGAGGGCAACAATTGCCTAGCGGTTTAAATCATGTAATATATAATACGCTTATTAATTCACCAAGAAATAAACCCCTTATTTCTGTAAAATTATCTCGAAAGTAGTATAAAATATTCTAAAAATTCTTTTTTGTAAATAATTTATCTATTATTATAAACCTTTAATGACACAATCGTTGTTTTTTTTATAATATAACGGATAATGACTAACTCGCCCATCACGCCCACCCATTACAACACAGTACCACACAGAGTGTGCTTGGCTCTGTGTTGCGCTCGTCACCCAGAAATATAATATGGTCTATTTCTTTGTCTATAATTATGCTGACTTCATTACCTTGAAGGGCTCGGAACACAATAGTGCTTTTTAATTTTAGAATTAATACGCCTGTCCCGTCACCAAGAAAGCTATAATACAAATAAATAATACAAATGCCATCGTTGAAAAAACTATAAATTAAAACTCGATATATTTAACACTGTCTTAATTTTTCTTTTGCAGATTGGAAACTTGAAAGACTATTTTCTATTTTCGCATCCCTTGATTAGTAAACGTTCCCTGAATGCGAGTACGAATTACGTGAATCGCTTAAAAAATGAGCCACAGGTAAGAAGCTGTACTGGTATATTACTAGATTAGTATTTGTAAGATAATAAATACTTTTTAACCAATCTCTATAATAAGTTAAATATATTTTAATGGAGTGTAATAGTAACTTATTATCCCCAATAACAAATACGACCGCCTGAAATTTTTTGCTTTACATTTGATGAGAGATAAGGCTATATATCCAATTTTTGTCTTAGGATTGTTTTTTTTTTTGGATAAGCTTGCATTGATAAATTCGTTGGAGAAATTTTTTTACGAGATAAAGTGACGAGACGAGCAATTCCGGCACCTGAGGGTAAGCGTCACGCCTGCCCATAACAACACAGTGTACTTTACAGAGTGTGCTTGGCTCTGTGCTGCGCTCTTTACCCAGAGATATAGGATAGTCCATCTCTTTGTCCAATGAATTTCACTGGCATCACTGCCCTTCAAACCGGAACACAGTAGTGCTTACACACTATTGCTTGGGGGCAAAATATCTGGCAATGCAGTTATACCGCCCCAGTCGGACTCTGCAAGAGTCCCACCACTTTTACACAAGTTTTAAATATAAATAATTTTTTAAGATGTAAAGTTTGTTCATTGGCATATGAACTTATTACAAATATTTTTTGCTCTTTATATCTTATATGACACAATATATGACACGGTTTGTGTATATAGTAACGGACATTTTCTTTAATAAATAACCTTCTTACTTTTCAATAAAATTACAGTTAAATAAATAGAATTTTCAGCGTTTACTTAATTACTTAAGTGGCCTGCGGTATTTTCGAAAGAACTGCAAGTTGTTTCTAACTTTGTTGTAGTATATAATTGAATTTACTTAAACTATGACTCATTTCTTGATAGTAATCTTCATTTAGTGTACAAGTGAACATAAATTCGCGTTTAAAATATTCCAGCTTTTCTGAGCTTTGAACAATTATTTCGTTTACATAGAGTTATGACTTGTTCGTGAATATCGCATTTGTGAGACTTAATTTAATATGGCATCATTTTTTGTATGAGGGGAATGTTCTAACGTCCATTTGTTTTAAAATAAGGAAATTAATAATGATCCTTAAGCATGAAATTCATTGTTATTAAATTTATTCATAAATATGTCGGGCGAAATGTAAATGGAAAATGTAAACGAAAGTTGTAATTATTGTTGAGCTGTTAGTTTGGAATATCAAGAAACAAAAATGTGTAACTGACGAATGGAATCAAATGAAATGATACGGGGTTAGCTAAGTTCTATATAGTACGGGTTAAATATCTGCTGTACATAAAGAGATGTGTATAATAGGTAAGATGGGTGATGCAACAGCGAGAGTTGAGGAGGACAAAGAGGGACCACCAATTGAAGCCGCGACATGTAATGCGGCAGTCTAACGCACCATCCTTTCCGGATCCATTGTTCAAAGAACAATGGTATTTGGTGAGTTACAAAATGTTATGGCGATTATGTAAAGAGAAATATAATAATAATATTGTCTCGATCTATTTCGGCCACGGTGGCCAATCTACAATTGCAGGGGTGAAGATGCAATCACCTTTACTCTTATAGCTTGATAGCATGAATACCCGACATGATCGTAAAGACATTAGTCGCAGAGGCGTGACAATAAGTCGACCTCTTAGTAGCGACTCTCCCAAACTACTGCTAGATGGTGCCGATAAGCAGCCCAGCTGCCTATTTTGTACATGCCCACTTTTCTTATTAAGTGATGCATAACTCTTTTCGTGGGAAAAATCTTTTATGGATCCCTTCCTAGGTTTTTACCACTTTCTGATATTTTATTTACTTTTTTATGCCTACTAAAAGCACCCGTTGTACCTTTCTTATAGTATTAGTCGGTCACAGGAACACGTGAACACAGTCTTCTACAATACGGCACGAATGGGTTCTTATTAGGTCTAATCCTTCCGGGTACCGTGACACTCGGTCCGGCCAGACATTGTCCCCGTGAGATTCTAATCCGCGATTTCCGGTTTGTAAGTCACCGGTCTATACACAAAGCTGCGACTTTAGTAACATTAGTATATTTTTAAAATGAATCTAACTTACGGATTTTATCGCGTGTATACACGTCACGGAACAGATTTTACGTCCCAGTCTCATAATTAATCCGAGTTTGACTAATTTTAACTATTTATTTTATTCCGATTCATGTAGAAATAATAAAATAAATAACATAAAAATAAAAGTAATCATGAACTCTACAGTTCGTTAAAACGAGAGCTCATTATAATATTATCATGAATAAAGCGAAGAAATATTTAATCATAATTGTAATGCAATTACAAAAGAATATGTTCTAATAAAAATTGAATAAATATGCTTAAAGGGTTCTCTAATATTTCTTTTTATTAAACTTTACCTTATGTCTTTAGAATGGTGGGGCAGCTGGTGGATTAGATATGAACGTAGGTTACGCTTGGAGAAAAGGATATACAGGGAAAGGAGTCGTTATAACGATTTTGGATGATGGTATACAGCCAAACCATCCGGATTTAATTCAAAACTATGTAAGCGAAATATTATGCGTAATCGTTATTTTTATGAAATATTTTTTAAAAAGTACCTTTGCATTTCAAAAATAAACATTTACTTAATATCGTGCAAAACGTTAAAACACCACAGAAACAAACTTAAGTCACATTATAGGTTTTATAGTTATGAAATAAATAATATATTTTTTGACAGTCTGGTATGTTAATCAGTAATGTAATTTAGTACATGTTCAGTTTTTCTTAAAATGTCTTGCATTTTAGGATCCCGCTGCATCAACAGATATTAATGGGAATGATACAGACCCAACACCTCAAGACAATGGGGATAATAAACATGGTACTCGTTGCGCTGGAGAAGTCGCAGCAGTTGCTTACAACAGATATTGTGGTGTTGGCATAGCGTACAACGCTAGTATTGGTGGCGTCAGAATGTTGGACGGTCTAGTAAATGACGCAGTGGAAGCTCAAGCACTGGGTTTTAACACTCATCATATAGATATTTACAGCGCTTCTTGGGGCCCCGAGGATGATGGAAAGACCGTTGACGGCCCTGGACCTTTAGCAAGAAGGTACTATTTTTGTAGTTTAATTAAGTTGAATAAATATCTTAAGGAGAATGTTGGGTCATACTTCCATCTATTTCAGGGCGTTTATTAATGGCGTGACAAATGGAAGGGGCGGTAAAGGATCTATTTTTATATGGGCTTCTGGCAATGGTGGCAGGCACACTGATTCATGCAACTGTGATGGTTATGCTAATAGTATATTCACGATATCCATATCAAGCGCAACACAAGGTGGTTACAAACCTTGGTATTTAGAAGAATGTTCATCTACGCTAGCATCAACGTACAGCTCTGGGACGCCAGGAAGAGACAAAAGCGTTGCTACAGTCGATATGGATGTTCAACTCAGGCCTGATCACATATGCACCGTGGATCATACCGGCACTTCTGCATCAGCACCCTTGGCTGCGGGTATATGTGCCTTGGCTTTAGAAGCAAATCCTTTATTAACATGGAGAGACATGCAACATCTTATTGTAATGACTTCAAGATCTCAACCATTAGAAAAAGAGGAAGGATGGATTGTGAATGGTGTTAAAAGAAAAGTAAGTCACAAATTTGGATACGGCTTAATGGATGCCGCTCAAATGGTATCCTTAGCTGAACAATGGATTAATGTTCCTCCACAGCATATATGTAAGTCACAAGAAATAAACGAAGACAAATCAATTGAGTCATCGTTTGGATATACGATATCTGTGCACATGGATGTGAATGGATGTAGTGCCACAATGAACGAAGTTAGGTATTTAGAACATGTTCAATGTAAAATTTCATTGAGTTTTTTTCCTCGTGGAAATCTGAGAATTTTACTAACGTCACCCATGGGAACTACGTCTACCCTTCTATTTGAAAGGACACATGATGCAACCAGCTCCAATTTTGATGATTGGCCATTCTTAAGTGTACACTTTTGGGGTGAGAATGCTGAAGGTCGATGGACTTTACAAATAATAAATGCTGGAAACAATCATGTCACTCAAATTGGTATACTCAAAAAATGGCAGTTAATATTCTACGGTACAGTAGCAAATCCAGTGAGATTAAAAAATAAAAGTTATTTTAGTACAAACAACTTGTTAGAAGATCAGAAAAGCTATCAAATTAATGAGGTCTACGATGCATCTGAATATTCACAGTTCTTAAATGAGATTGAACTTGGGCTTTCAGATAGAAGAAGTAATAGTAATAACATTCCATCAGCGCAAAGAAAAAATGTACTGGCAGATGCAAATGATAAACAAGTACAAAGAATGTGTGATCCTGAATGCGATTCCCAAGGGTGTTACGGAAAAGGTCCTACACAATGCGTAGCATGTAAACATTACCGTTTAGATAACTCATGTGTTTCTAGATGTCCTCCTAGAAGTTTTGTCAATCAAGGAGGAGTATGTTGGCCTTGCCATGAGTCATGTGAAACATGTGCCGGAGCCGGGCAAGATTCATGTCTTACATGTGCCCCAGCCCATTTACTGGTGACGGATCTCGCTGTATGCTTACAACAATGCCCAGACGGTTACTACGAAGATCCAGATGCAAATGCATGTTTCCCGTGTGCTGAACATTGCGACACATGTGCCGACAAAGCTGATATGTGTTCTTCGTGCGCTCACGGCTACGTCCTTTATGATGGATCTTGCTTAGCGGCTTGTCCGCCGGGAACGTTTCAAAAGGATAACTTTGGATGTGCCCAATGTCATGAAAGTTGCGAATCGTGTATCGGTCCCAATGACACCGAATGCGTGTCTTGTCGTGGAGGGGATTTTGCTTATAAGAATCGTTGCGTTTCTCAATGCCCAATTACGAATTATCAAGATAATCAGAAGAGAGAGTGTTTGCCGTGAGTATTAACTATCTGAGCGTTTTTTTAAACATTTTTAATTTATTGTACTGAAGAAAATAAAATGACATTTTATTTATTTCTAGGTGTCCTATTGGGTGTGCTTTATGTGTGTATACTATATGTTCTCTCTGTAAAGAGGGATGGATCCTTACGAAAGGTGGGAAATGTGTTCCCGAAGGCAGTAATAAATGTGACACAAGTAAGTATTTTTAAGGAACGAAAACCTTATATTAGGTTTTTACTTAGTCAGGGTATACTTATCGGCCTTTCTATAAACGTACATAAACGAAATAATATCTTATGTTTAATTTTTAATTTCCTTCTATTTAAAGTGTTCATTGCTTACCGGATAGAACTATCAACACAAGTTTTTTCTAAAAGATCAACTTTAAATCATTGTTAACTAGTCGACCCACTAAACTGCACTTAGATTGCAAGACGACTTAGTAAATTTTAGTAGTAAACAAATTTATTTTCTATTATATAAGAAGCTTTTATCAGTAAACTCATAAATAACGAGTCTTACTGTACTGCGTGAATAAAATTTGTTCTTTATTGTAGGCGAATATTTCGAGGCAGGTCGTTGTAAAAATTGCCACTCCACTTGTGAAAAATGTAGCGGGCCTAATGAGTGGGACTGTTTATCTTGTGCCAGCCCTTTATTATTACAAGGCTCGAGGTAAGTTCACCGTATTATCAAACCTTTTATTTGGGAAGTGAAAAAAAAACTACAGTAAATGAATACTTTTACAGATGTGTTGCAGAATGTGGGTCTGGATATTATCAGACAGCCGGGAGCTGTTCCCATTGCCCACATACTTGTTCAACATGTGTTTCAAGATTAAACTGTACATCCTGCGCTGGTGCTTTGAGATTACAGTCAGGCACTTGTCGAGGGATATGTGCACCTGGATATTACCCAGATGATGGAATATGTTCCAAGTGCTATCTCTCCTGTCAGACGTGCACCGGTCCCAGACGAGATCAGTGTGCTTCTTGCCCGCCTGACTGGCGACTGGCGGCTGGCGAGTGCAGACCAGAGTGCCCGCAAAACTTCTTCACTTGGGGTGATAGCTGTAGACGCTGCCACCATTACTGCCAGAACTGCCACGGCGCAGGTCCGCAGCGATGCACATCGTGTCCCCAGCACTTTTCTTTAGAGAACGGTCTCTGCATTGAGTGTTTAAGCTCTCAGTACTACGAACCAAGATCTAGAACTTGCCGCCAATGCCATGACTCTTGCAGATCATGCTCGGGGCCAGGGCCTTCGAATTGTGTAACATGTGCCCATCCGCTAAGACTTGATAGGTAAAATATATTACTAAGATATGATGGAGTAATGAGTTACTTTTAACTATATAAAATTGAATAAGTTATAGTAGTTTTATAATTCATCTTAGCATGAACGTGTCATTCATAAATTATTCGCATGGCGATAAGTGTTGCATATCATTATATTCTTTTTTATTTTACAGAGTGAACCATAAGTGTTTACCGTGTTGCATGGAAAATGTATCTTCAATGTTCCTTATACCGAATCAAACGAATGACTGTTGCCATTGTGATAAAGATGTAGGTGAGTTACTACGGATAATATTTACATACTTAGTAACTTATTATACAACATCCTCTGGACTTTCATGAAATATTTCATTGATGGATATTGCAAGTGCAAAGAGCCTATGCTTTGTATAGTTGATTAATTATACCGAACAATTAAACGTGTTTGTTTTCCAGGCGGCTGCTTAAATGGTTCATCGGCTGGTAAACGACGCATAGCAGAAAACATACACACGCATTTGACCGCGTCGTTTTTTGTCGATAACGGAAAAGATCCGCCTAACATTTTCCAATTGAACCGCGATCTATTGATCGCATGGTGTGTTGGCGCTGCAGTAGGTCTAATTGTTGCAACGGTGCTTGTTCTAATGGTAATAATAAATAAGACTTAGTACTAACCCCTATTTGTTGAAATATATTTCAATTCAATTAACTATTCAATATGTGCCATATATAACAATATGCCAAATTAAATCTGCGCTAGATATACTAAAGTATTACGTTCAACAGAACAAATTAATTCAATAGAATAGAACATAAAAATTAATAGATCTTTAATCGAACCCCAAATAACCACCAGCAATATCTATCCCGTCTACTTTTTTAACGTAGCTTGACAAATATGCGAGTATAATTTGTAATAAATTGATCTATACTTACATTATAAAACAGTTTGTGTCTTTTCAGTTGAGATCAAAGAAAAAGAAACATCACAAATTGTATCCAAGGACGTTGTACTCACAACTGACAACTGTTGACGATGACTTGGTAAGGCTAGCGACGTCCACCACTAAACTAAAAGTAACCCCCGTAGAAAACATCGAAATGTCAAGAACCATAGAAGAGCCAACATAGCGATTGAATTTTACATCAATCCTTTAAAAATTAATTTACACCACTGACTGATATGTAATGGTTTCAATTCGGTTTTGTATTACTTTTACACTAAGAACGTCATAGACTAAAGATGAATTTAACGCTATTTATTTTATTTGATACAGAAATTTCTATTATATAGATATTGATGTTGCTTTAAGATTTTAAAAAAATGTGTTATGGAATGGACTGATAAATATCTGCTTAGGTGGCGTTATTCATTTCCTATTAAGCGTTCTATAGAAATAAATAGTGAGTTAATGGCTTCAATCCGGCCTAGTTTTCAATCATTATTAATGAAATTTAAAATAATTCAATACTGTCATTGTAAAACATATGTTGATAGTAAAATTATACATTCTTGTAAATCTTTTTGATTTGTTAACACTTTCTATAAAATGTCAAATATTTTATTTTTGTTTCTTTTAGCAAGATAAAAGCTAATTTAACACAATGAAATGAATGTTTAACATTAAAACCAAGAATACAATGTTAAATTATTGATCATGTTTTGATAAAAAGGTAAGGGATAATTACATGTAGTTAATCATGGTAATGAAATAATTATTTGTTAAAAGTATAATTTTATTTGAAAGTCAAACGTTAGCCCGATTTTAATCTCGGACTAGCTATAAATTTTTTAATGGGACCTAAAACCTTAGCTAGTCATATTGTACACCGAAAGAATAGATACTTCATCTGGAACACGGTGCTAGTTTTAATAAGTTTCACAGAAAAATTATACAAACAATATAAACTTTGCTGTGTTCCTTTGTTTTTTGTACTTGGGATACTTATTAAGGCTTGGTTGGAATTTAACTCACCAAATTTTGTTTCTTATTCATTAATTACGTAAGATGTAAGTGCTTATAAATATAAAAGTGTATTCATTTGTGACATTAGCCATTAATCCGGAAAATAGCCTTGGTTCCGAGAATACATTGCAGCAAATTTAACTTGTACATCAATTCGTGCTCATAAACGTATTTTGAGATAGATAATTATAGTTTCAACGTGGTGTAAATAGCTATAATTAAATAATCAATTATGTTAGTTGTAAGTCTATGTGTAAATATGTAAATAGGTACCGAGTAAATATATTGATGGTTTTTATGACAGGCCTATGGTGTTTTAATTCATTCGTGAGGTGTCTTTATTTTCTCCTACAATATGCTACAACACTTTCGAAATAAAATAAATACAAATATACACTGATACTATAACTCTGATAACGATTATAAACTGGCGTATTTTATTATTTCTCAAAAGAAAATTTTTATATCGAAGTAGATGAAAAAACTTTAAGATATAGATTAACGCGCAATTTGAACAAATTAAATACTCAAAACATAATTTGAGATACTTATTCAGATTATTTTGTCTTGTTATCAAAACCATCTGAATTTTGATGTCTAAAGTATAACAATAAAAATCTAACTTCACTAAGTTGCATTGGGGGTCATTAATGTTAAAAGCCCGTTACTAACCACTATAGAAACAAGCAAAGGTATAACAAATAAATAGCCGAAGGAATGTTTTTCTTTATTACTTCGTATCCCTAAGGTCGCCCAAATTACGTTTGAACAAAAAACTGACAGCGGTATAATTAATTGAACTGGGTCGCGTGAGTAACGAGCGATATCGGCATGAAAGCATTTGCCAAGTGTTTACGCTGCGGTAATCTGTCACCATAACTTGGGCATTGTAGGGGGCTTCAGTTCGGCCATTTGTCATTTGTCAAATTCATTTGTTCCCATCGGAACACCAATTTCTGTGGGCCGTTGAGTGTACAAGAACCGTCGTCTATGAACCATGATAGTTATGAAATTGAGCTATCAAAGACTGAATGTCTTTGATTTCTCAATTTTTTAATTTTAATGTGTAATACGATTAAATTAAATGTTACATTACAAACTGATATCACTGTATACGTATACATATACCTATTGTCTAAGTAGCATTTGCATTGCATAAGCATTCAGATATTCTACCGCCAAGCAGTAGTATATAAGCACTACTGTGTTCCGGTTTTAAGGGAAATGACTCCAGCGAAATTACAGGGCAAACAGATAGACTATCTAATATCTCTGGATGATGAGCGTAGCACAGAGCTAAGCAGGCTTTGTGGTACTGTGTTGTTATAGGCAGGCGTAACGCTTATGACTTGCTCGTCTCGTCCACTTTATCTCGTAAAAAAAGTGGCAATGAAATAAGTTTTTATATTATTTGATATGTAACAACTTTAAAATGCATAAAATTTAACAAAATAGTTTATTTTTACAAATAAATGTATCAAATTTCAGAGCATTGTGAATAAATGTATCAAACGTAAAATATTTATTGCTTTAAGATCTAAAAATGTGAATGACTATCAAGTAGACACTAATAGTCTCACATGTCCATTATAATCATTTGAAATACTAATAGAGTGACTACAGTAGCTCCATTTAAGTTCTCAGTAAGTGTTCTAAGGGCCTATACTGCCTTATTATAAGATATGTATTTGCAACTTTCAGCCTAAATACTTATGTTTCACAGACATTTAAATAAACGATCTACCTTATATGGTGCAAAACAAACATGAGATAGTATTGTTCGCTGATGACACCTCACTTATTTTCAAAGTGAAATGGCATCTGACAAATTATGATATTGTAAACAATGCTCTCTCAAAGGTTGTTCATTGGTTTAACATAAATAATCTATTACTGAATAGTTAAAAAACTAAATTTATAAAATTTTCTCTGCCTAATGTCAAGCACAAAAATGGTCTATTGTTGAATGGGGATAGGTTGGAACCCGTGGAAACCACAATATTTTTGGGGACTAACGGTGGACTCAAAATTAAATTGGGGCACTCATATCAATGGACTCGCGAATAGACTCAGTTATGCAGCATTCGCGATTAAGAAAATTAGATCAATCTCTGATGTAGAAATAGCTCGCATAGTTTATTTTAGCTATTTCCATAGTGTTATGTCTTATGGCATACTACTGTGGGGTAATGCAGCTGCCA
>DWGO01000665.1:0-11321 GCA_018247635.1 Eurytides dolicaon deicoon
AACCTGGTGTATATGCGAAAATGTCTGCAAGAATGTGTACAAGAGTATTTTGTAGTTTCTCTTTTATAAAATGTGTTCGTTCACCTTTACTGTATATTTTTCATTAATAAAGCGACATATAACTGTAGGACATAAATTTTAATCACCTCATACTCACAACAACATGACTCCTAGATTGTAGACTTCCGTGAGCCTTTCATGCACGTATAAATTTAAATTCAAGGGGAAAATACGATGCAATATTGTGATGAAAGATTAAAATGAATATAACGACAACACAAAGGTGAATTATTAATTTAACTTTCGGCGATGAAACCCAAGATCCCGCTGCGATTCGGATGGTAACGTCGTCATTAACATCCAATCTAATGCTGCCATAAAAAAACTATACGAGAATGTTTTAAGAAAAATGAGAGAAATCTATAAGAGTGTGTTCATAGCCACTTTTACTTGTATGGCAATGTTAACCACATGATGCAGCAATTCTTCCAAGGTACGCTAAATATTAATATCTTTCTTATTTATATCTTTCTGCGTAGAACGGACCAAAATCGATATTTTATATTTTAACGTTTAGTGATACAACAGATATCCAACGGCCTCAGTCCGTCTCGTGACAATAAACTCGTAAAGGGTCGGATTCGATAGGAATGTAAATTTTAAACAAAACGCCATAAAATCGGAAATACTTTTATTAATGTGAAGTATTTGCGTTAATATAAAAAATACCAATTATGTAACAGCCCATATTCGTTATTTAATTCGTTCAATGTTTCTCCTTTCTTTTTTATTATATTACAGTCAGCAGAATTGAGCTCTATTGTAGTAGATACTTTTATTGCCCTAAAATTAGTACCTTCAAATAAGAAGCAATGATAGTTATACTCTGTATCCCTAAACCTGGGTCAATCGTGTACGAAGTTTAATTACATCGTTGAGTTGACAGTTTAAAGCTATATAAAATAACTGTTTCCATTGGTGAAAGTGAAAACGGGGACGAATGCCAAACTAAGCGAACACATCTCGTGTATCGAAATAAATCATAGCATTTACTCTACTATATCGCCACTATACTTAAGATGTTCTAGCCGATGGACGTAAATACTGTCATCAAAATATGAACGTTTATTCTAAACAAGTCTCTGTGGAATGGATCATACGCCCCAAATTCCTGCGACGGGGTTGGGAAATAAGTAAATATTGGAAATGAGGAATCTATCCAACACTGCGGTAAGTAATCTTGAATTATTGATGCGGAACGCGTTACGCGTTGTACATCTATTTTTACGACGTCGCTTCCTCCAATACTCGGGGCCTCTTTTTATGGCTCTAATATATTTCATGCACTCGCTGCGAGAAAAAAATCCGGGAATCAATTCGGCGAATTGAACGATATGGGCCAAAGCTGCTGATTTCTGATGTGGGAACGCGGTCCGGCATAAATGCCCGTTTAATGTGACGCCCTGGATACAGACTATATTGATAGAATTATTCGTTCATGATTTTGTTTTTCTACTTTGATTATATTTTAACAAAGTTACGTAATTTATTTTATTTTAGAATGTTCAGTGAGCGAGACGAGCAAGTCGTGTGTATGGGCTGTAAGCGACATGCCTGGCCATAACAACTAAGTGCCACATATGTACATATAAACTTCTTGGGCCTACGCTGCGTCATCACTCAAAGATTTATGATGTTATAGCTTCTATACTTTGTGATGAGACTTACATGTCAATGTTTGGCGGTAGGATATCTGACAATGCAGTGGTATCACACCTGATGGACCCTGCAAAAGAGTCCTACCACTTGTCATAACGCATTAGCTTTATCTAGCCTCTGGTATAGAGTTCAAACAACATTCCATAGAAGTCAAGCTAAATATTATTACAGTTTCAATTGTTTCACTATTAGAAAGATTTCACGTGTTGGATTTAGAATATGTTCATTTGTCGTATAATAGGTATTGATCTTTTAAGATTAATGGACGATTCAAACTCTAAACTATATACAAGAAGTAACCAAATAAGAAATGAAACCGAAACAAAAGCCTTCCCTGCCTATTTTCAGCCATTAGTAATATCGCTAATTCCACTCATATTATCTTTGCATTATTTTTATTTCTGTGTAGACAATTAAAACAAGAGAAATAATCTACGACATGAAATAAAATTTAATAAGAAACATCGAACACAAAAAGCCATGTATGTCACAATAGTTCATTGAGATTAAACGAGAGATACAAGTAACATATCTTCTTTGTGCTCGCAGTAGCTATTTATAAGTGCGGAGCGTTGCGAATCAAATGTTTATTGTGAACAGTATTGGGAACAGGTTCATTTCATTAACTAACAAGCAGAACGGCATTCTCTGCCGTTCGGATAGTGACGTAGCAGTGTTGGTCTCCTGTACTAACTGATCTTTGAAAGGACTTAAATTAAATCAAAGGCATAACACGCATTAGTTTTAATATTATTAATTATAGATATAAGGAACAACTAAAAGCCTCTACGCATTGTAAAAATAATAAAGTAGACAAAGATAAAAGATTAAATTTATAACGGACACAAATTGAAGTTATTGCTTTTTGATGGATATTCAAAAAAAGTATTGTTCAAGTTTTTAAGGTTCGCCTTAAAATGTTGGATGAGATGTGAATATTGCGTTGTAAATATTCAGTGTCGAACACTCTCTGAGAGGAAGGACTCTGCAGAGTCCGACTAGGGTAAAACCACTACAGTAATGGGTATGAAATACTGTGTTCCAGTTTGGAGAACAATGTTGCCAACGTAATTACAATAACATCATTATAATAACATCTTTTTTTCTAATTTTCTTTTAATTTCTTCTATTTACGCAAATAGTTGACATTATAAAATAAAACTATTTACGGATTTTTATTGCGCGTCCGTCCCGTGACCATGAACACTGTAAAGTGTAATAAAATCCGTATATAGTTTTATTTTATAATCTTTTTTCTAGCTTACGAGCGCAGCGCAGGGCCAAGCAGATTCTGTATGACACTGTGTCCCCTTACTTAATGGCCCTAGATTTGCTGATCTCGTCACTTTATCTCCTAAAATCAACCGTCAACTCAAACTTTTAGCATTGTCTTTTACCATAACTATTTACTAATCAACGCATTTATGGTAATCAGTGATATATTTGAGGACTATATATAGTACAACGTCAAAAAATCATGACTTAAATAATTGGCAAAACCACAGATATATTCTGTAGCATCAGGTAAGACATAAAATTTTATTACTGAATGTAAGACAAATTTGGTTCCCTTTTTCAAACACTGCGTTTTTTCTTAACAAGCAGTCTTAGAATTTTAAGCTACATAATATAGTTTTTATTCGTGGTCTCGATGTTTAATGTTAAAGTGGCCGTCGCACATCACTAGTGGCGTTATGAT
The DNA here is from genome assembly GCA_018247635.1 of Eurytides dolicaon deicoon. Lineage (NCBI taxonomy): Eukaryota > Metazoa > Arthropoda > Insecta > Lepidoptera > Papilionidae > Eurytides > Eurytides dolicaon. The sequence continues at coordinate 3,419 of DWGO01000665.1, forward strand.
CTCAGTGCGTAGTGTGCATATAAACTCGCAGTTTATGTTTCCCGATTCGATTCGAGAACCACTCGTCTAAACCGCTGATTACCACATAATCCTACGACAGCTCAGCTTGAGGCGCATAAACTGTTCGTTTTACTACTAACGGCCTCCCCTCTTCTTGATAACGCTAATCGCGACTTAAAAGACTTTCGACTCGAATGACTTAACCGTTTCGCTTGGGTCAAATGCGACAGGTGGTCATCGTGGCTTTGAAATGAGTAACATCTAACTAGCTTCTTGATTTATATAAAGAGCACTGTCATTTTTATTTTATTAGGAGATAAGATGACGAGACGAGCAGGTCATGCGCCTAATAGTAAGCGACATACCTGCCCTTAACATCAAAGTGTCTCACAAAACCTGCTTAGCATTGCACTCCATTAAATACTGAGTAAAGCGGCTGGTATTATTGATTTTCAAAGCAGAACACACATAAGTCCTTGGCAGTAAAATAATCGTCAAGGACTGAACTGTTCCAGTCGGAATCTCCAAAAGAGTTCTACCAAATGAAAACCTAAGGATAAACAGCCATGGCATTACAGAAGACTAGCGTGAGACTAAGGTGACTATTTAAATATTACGTGACAACTTATTGAGTAGTCCTTACCAAGTGTCATTGCGCGTCATGTACGCGCGTTCGATTCCCACACGGGACAGCAATTTGTCTACTCCACAAGTAATTGTTTCGAGTCTAGGTATTCATTGTATCTGTGAATTTGTGTTTGTAGAAACCTCCGTGGCACATGGATATTATTAACATTGTATAAAAGTTATCTTATATTTATGCGGATACTGCACATTGTTAAAATAAAACTAATTAGGACAATCTATGCTGTTATTATGGAGGCTGGTAAGTGGTCAAAATGTCGGTAGTTTAAAATTTAAAAAAAATCTATAAAATCCGTAGATTAGTTTTAGCAACATTGTAAGCAATAAGGCCAAAGAATGTTTCTTCTACTTGTATTAGCTGCCGTTTCTTTATATATTTTTCATTCAATATATATTTTTAGTTGAGTATTTTAACAGTAACATAAATGGCTGTCATAACTGGAAATGTTATTTTTATTTTTTTGCAAGGATTGTTTGTTATACCATCACCATTATCGTCAGTTTTCAGCAGTAACAGATTATCAATTAGTTTACTAATATAGCCAATTTTTTAAGTAATAGGACTTTTGCAAAGTTGTCCTGGAGTGATAACACTTAAATGCCAGTTATTCCAGCAATGTGTAAGGACTACTGTGTTTTTACCAGCATAATTACTAGGCGTGGAGATATAACATCTTAAATCTCTAGACGACGAGCGTAACGCGGGACAAAGGAGATTGTGCGTGGTACTTGGTTTGTCATATATATGTCAGGTGGGTCACATACCATCAGACGCACGGCTTACTATTATCATCATTTTGTCTCCCTCAAAAAATATCATCCCACCTATGAGCAGCTTACTGCTCTCAAAGCTTTTGGGGGCTTACATCTTTTACGATGACGGAGGACTGCTGAGCGGGGCGTGTTGCGGACTGTGTGAGCACCTGCGCCAGCCGCCGGCCATCGCGGCCCCAATTAAATCCTTCCAACCAACTTTCCGCCGCGCAGCCTCGAGCCACCTTCGGGCATAGATTAAATCACAGAAGCCATCTCAAATCAATTTGTGCCTCCGACATTTTTCTTACGTTTATAAATGGTAGAACTCTTGCAGAGTACGACAAGGGTGGTACCACTGCATAGCTAGATATCCTGCCGCCAAGAAGTAGTATGTAAGTATTGCAGTGTTCCGATATGAAAGAAAATAATGTCAGCTTAATTACAGGGCAAAGAGATAAACCAGCTTACATTTCTGTGGTGATGAGCGCAAACACACTCTGTTTGGTTCTGTGTTGCTATGGGCAGGCATGATGCTTACCATCAGGCGTACGACTTGCTCGTCTCGTCACTTTAGTGGACTCGTGTCTGTTGTTATACGCACACACAAGTTGTTCTTCCTGACATTTCATAAAAAATATAATTGGTTGGTAAATCAGTTCACGTCATCTGTTGTCTTCTCCATAGAATATTAGTTATATAACAAAGGAACAATAAGTTCGTCCTGTCTGAACCATCGACTGATCTTTGGCCTTTGGATACCAAAATACAAACACTTGTATCGGACGGTTCGGGAGGCCGTGCGTTTTATTACCACGGCGTGCATCGGAAAATGACCGTCCATTTCGACTATGTCTAATTGACATTGTGCAATTGAGATCTCATTAAAGGGTAATATTAACAGAAATGTAATGATATACTCTTACAAACCAAACAACTACTGATTTGAGCAATCGCTGTTATGCTCAAGTCATAAATGTTTGTCAAAATTCGATTGCCTAATAAGAAAATAATATACAGTTTGTTTAGGCTTCGTGGAATGAAGTTATAAACGAAAGTTCCCCTTTTCGTTACCAAAATAATTCTTATCACGAAGTTAATAATTCAGCACGTTACCCTAAATCGCTAATTCGAGTTGAAATACTGCACCAAATGCGCAGGGCTCTAAATACCCCGGGCTCAATCTTAACCCTTCCTTAATGAGGAGGGGCAAAATACTTCCTGGAGAAGGGCGCCCGTATCTGAAATGCGGATTTGAAAGGATTCTCTCACTTAAATATATTTGGTGAAAACGTGTCATTTTACATTAGTCATAATTGATGTTAATTGTGCAAGAAGAAACTTCCATTCGCCCCGCGCAGGAGAGCTCATTCTATTTTCGTTTCTTCGACTTTAGGCTTAAATATTAAGTAGTAATTTCTACTTATAAGGTAGTTTGACAGTAGGAAAACTGCATTTTAAACTCAACATCGCGGTTTCACATTATTAAGGTATCTCTTCAATAAATTCTGTCGAAAATAACACGCACGTATCTAAAAACTACATTAGTAGAATGTGCGAAGTTGGTAATTCGGCGGTTATGTGGTAACAACCCTTTATTATAGGCAATTTAAAAAATATCTAAAAACATTCCAAAATTATCAATTTTATTAGAAATGCTTCAGATCTTAGATTTCAGGCCAAAGTCAGTTTATTTGTTCACTAAAACATTTATATTATAATTGCCGAGTATAACGTGACAAAGACATGAATTACATAAAATGTTATACGGAGGTAAACATATAAAATCATTAATTTATTTTAAAAGTGCACCATATTGAAAATTCAGAGCAAACAAATTGAGCGATCAGTTGTTTGTAAACAATGAAATTAGCCGAACCAGTTTATCGCCAACTAGACCGATGGAATTGCAATATTGTTCGGGTAAATGTAAACAGCTTATATTGAAATACGAAACGGCTACGAAAGGCCGTCGTTGAGGCGTTGTGCTCGATTTGCGACAAATTGCCGATCACAACTGGTTGTAGAAATCGTCAATAATCACTATTTAATATGCTTTTAACTGTCCATAATTGTAGAAGCTTCTTCATTCGTCTGAATATTTTACATTTATGCTGCGCAATATCTCCAATAGTTGTCAATCGATTTTGATTTTTTAAATATATTTTAAAGGGTTAATAAGTTTAAAGCTATTATGACAATTAATAATATGATTAATTTTATATTTAAAAAAATCCAAAGAACTCGTTAGTCAACATAAAAACTAAACACAAAAATAAATCAAATAAATATAAGAAAAATAAAAATCACAGCTAAGCGATCAGCGTAAGGAACTGTTTACATTTTTGTATTTACCCTGATTGACCAGCTATTTTATCCATGGTCCCTATGGTTAATAGCATATTTAAAGTTCAATTGGACTCCTGTGCGCTTATATAACGGGTAATTGAAAATACTTTTCTAAAAAAACACCTCGGGTTTAATCATAACACAAACAATTTCAGCTTTTTAAGCATAACATATCAATAATTTGCGTTAATTCGCCGGTTAAGATTTTCACAATGACAGCCATAGAAAGTATTAAATAGTCCTTCTATAGCACCCTTCAGTTACGCTTTTGTCTTAGTTGCATTAGAAATTGCTTGGAGCTTGTTCATACAAAAATTTGCTACAAAATTATTACCTTTACAGCAATTATTAGTGCTAACGATCGACTGTTAGCCCAAGTTTGAACTCTTTATGTCTAATATAGCTTTTTTAATGTGACATTTATGAATTGACAAATCACGTGTTTGACAATAATAATATAAACGTAATCATTAAAGTCTTCACTAATCTAAAAAAATATAAACTATGACTCTGCACAATTTCACCCTTCTCCATGCTATCTGATCCTATTCACATGGCTAAAAAAGGGACACAAATATTTCTCTTCACGTATTTTAATACATACATGTATTTACAAAAACAATTCAACACGGAATCGTATGACGGATTATTGCAGTATGAAATTGCCTTCGATCCGCAAAGTTGTTTATTCAAATAGCATATAGTCTCGTGCACTATGCCGACTATAAATCTGCGAAATGCCGCGCAGTAACTGCAGACAGCACACCTGGTAGATGATGCCCTCCCACGGAAAAGCCGCACCCTAACTGGTTACGACTTGGTTCAGTTCTAGTGCTGTCTATATCTATTTCGCTAGTATGTGGGCAGCCTTTAGTTCGAGACGTACTATTCATCATTCAATATTACATCTTATGAGTAGCTTTACATCATTAAAGACTAAATGCTTTAAGTGATAATAAATAAATAAAGATTTTCACTCACACACTTTTGTCTCAGTTATTACATTGGCAATATAGTTGACCTTCAAAACGGAAAGTCGCTTAGTAGTGGATTTCCAGATATCCAGGTGGTTAGTCGCGTAGCGCGGAGACAGATATTCAGCAGCTGGTATTAATCCGAACAATTTCTCCGAACACTCCCCTTGGTAAAGTCTGTAAAAGACGCAAAGAGGAGAAACTTCTCTTCGCAGGGCTGATGGGTCAAGCCGACCGGAAAGAGCCTGGGCATCGACGATCCGATCAGGTCGCATTGAATGCGGTCAAAAGGAAGGAGTTGGTCTTGGGGTGCCCCAGCCCAGAAATGAGAAAGTGCGACATAATTGTCAACATAGCATAGTGTTTGAGACTTAAGGTAATCATCAATTCGTCATAAGCTATACGAGGGACGCACACGCGTATCCTCGCAGCCGGGTGCGATAAACAATACGGCGCACATAACGAGACGTGTCATAATCTACGCCCACGGCCGCGACAGCCTGTCCCACAAATCGCATTACGTTCACGCATATCATTCGCCCGGTCCAGTCGCCCTCAAATTGGTACCCCACCCCGCTGGCGCTATTGACTTACGACGACGCCCGCGTCAAGCCACACCGTTCCCAATAAAACGGTGATGTATGCGAACGCTGCGGATGCTAATTGCAATTTTACCGTCAAACATACGTACGAATGTACGATATGGCTCTTGTACCATACGTTAAAGATAACTAAACTTCAGTAGGAACAGCTTTATACGAACAATTATTTCGAAAATGATTCGTATGAAAAACTATCTGAACGAGAGAAGTTGAAAGAGTTTTTGTTGAAATAACCGCCGCCACTACTATATACACTTGAGCTTCACACAACTAAAAAAGGCTTGTCTCCTCATTTACTACAAAGTTATAGAATAAGTACTGGTCTCGATTATTTGCACGTATACATTGCATGTGTTGATTGAGGTACCCATTGGGGTAAAACGCCTGTTGAAATCATACCTCGATCGCAGTAATCAAATAACGTACAGAGAACTTGAGCAAGTAAACCTTCACGGTAGACAAGGACTAGTTACCGAAATAGACTAAACTTAGTTTAACCATTAATGTAAAATAGAATATGATAGTTAAATTATTTTATGAGCAATATAAAATGAGCATCCCAATTAGAAATGATTCAGACCTATCGCAGCAGTCTAGATGCTTTCAAAATTTCGCGCATTGGCAGACGCAACTGCCTGGATGGAAGTCACGAGGCCTGATGTCATACGGCGAATGCGGTGCGAACGTCGGTACCAGTTGGCTCTGGTGCCTACTTCCTACACCACGTGTAAACGGTGGAATGTGGGTCGTCGGAATGCGCACTGACTCGCGCCCATCGGGGCGCACAAACGAGCGGTAATTACATCAACCATAAAATAACAAAACATTTTAAGTGAAGCCTATTACACAATGCAACAGTACATTGCTGACCAAAACATGTGGGGTAAGTTAATTGAATCGTATGTAACATCATTTTAAAAGAGCAACTGGAGAGTAACTCTCCGGTTCTTATCAACAGAGCTATATTACAACCCACTAACAATACCATCTATGTATTCCTGAGGGAACACTGTTTTCACTGACTTTTAAATTTTTTATGGCAATTCGGAAGTATTATACTAAAACGTACAAAAACAAGTCATGCACCTGTATGGTCAGCGACATGCCTGCCCGTAACAACACTGTGCCACACAGAACCTGCTTGGTCCTGCGCTATGCTCATTACCCAAAGATTTAAGATGTTCTATCTCTATGCTCAGTGTCATTGCCCTTCAAATCGGAACCCAGCAGTGCTTACGTACTACTGTTTGGTGGTTGAGTAACTGGCAATGCAGATCCTGTATCTGTATCAGTATATAATGACGTAGTTGCTTTTAGCCTATGCCTAGAATTCATCAGCATTGCAATCCAACACGTGGAAACTTAGCATTTCCACGGGTTCGGTGATCCGATGTAGCTTTATACAGCATAAAGCTACATCGGATCACCCGAAATGCTAAGTTTCCACGAGTTGGATTGCAATTCTGATGAATTCTATAAGAGAGTCTTACAACTTAGATAAATTATCCTGTGATAAACAGTGGTGTATAACCGTTAGATACATTTTTATAGGTTTTCCTTTAAAAGCATATAACAAACCTACAATGATAGTTAAGAAGAACACAGATTGGTAATAAAAATCAATTATTTCTAAAACCAGAATAATTTTACACTTCCAATGGAAGCAAGTGTCACAAACTTGATTTCAATGAACATGAAGACGTTAAAATTCAAATATGCAAAAGTTTAAGGTCAACAGTTTGGCGTATTGTTTATATTATTTAGTATGTGTATTTGTATAACAAAATCTTTATGAAAGACAAAAGAATTGTCTTTTTTGCATCATACACAACGATAAAGGAGAACTTAATATCATTTATACAGTGAATTCAACCACGTCATAAACAGATTTGTGTGATAAACATGTTTAAATTTGCAAATGGACGTTAAAACGCCCGTTTGTAATGTCTAAACAATTGTAACTTAAACTGATTACGTGTGCATACTGTACAATAGTTGTACAAGTTATCCTCAATGCAATTCAACTTGGCGGCATTTTATCCAGTTGGCTCCGACGTTTGGTTTCGTTTGATAAACGATAAATCACCTTACACGAGCGCTTTGAGAAAACAAACGATTTATATGTAAATCGCAATGTCCGCGAAATAACGACCGGTGGAAATATCCAAACTGGGTTAAGGTTATCAGAGTTTTGTCGTTAGGAATGCAAGTGGCCGGTCCCGTTCTTACATCATACCAATCTGATATACATACATAAATGATCGAAAACTGGATGTATTTGATTGTCAAACCATGTCTTCTATTTTTTTATTTACGAGGTGATGTGATGAGACGAGCAAGTCGCGCGTCGGATGGTAAGCGACATATCTGCCCATAAGAATACAGTGACACCCAAAGCCTGCTTGGTTCTGCTCTGCTCATCATCCTTATATTTAAGATGTTATATCTCAATGCCTCATAATTACACTGGCATTATTGCCCTTCGAACCGGAGCTCAGCGTTTACACACTATTACTTAGCGGTAATATAACTTGCAATGCAGTGGTACCTCTCCAGACGGATCCTTCATCAGTCCTACCA
>DWGO01000666.1:0-11314 GCA_018247635.1 Eurytides dolicaon deicoon
TGTTAGGGCACAGAGCCAAGCGCGCTCTGTTTGGTACTGTGTTGTGATGGGCAGGCGTGACGCTTACCAGTAAGCGCACGACTTGTTCGTCGCGTCACTTTATCTCATTAAAAAAACATATCTTTGTCAAACTTTTTCTTTATTATAGAAATTATCTCGGTTTTTATAATACAGAACGGTTGTATAAAACTGTGTTGTATAAAAGAAAATTATAATGAACGAATCTATAACCGAGGCTTTGTTCACGTGGCTTTTGATATCAGATAATTGTTTTCATTTTTCCGTGTAATAAAATAAGCCTATTTCTTACAGTACCATACAGAGCGTCTGCTTGGTTCTGTGCTGCGCTCGTCACCCATAGATCTAAGATGGTCAATCTCTTTGCCCTGTAATTACACTGGCATCATTGCCCTTCAAACCGAAACACAGGAGTGCTCACACACTACTGCTTATCAGCAGGATATCTGGTAATGCAGTGGTACCGCCCCAGTCGGACTCTGCAAGAGTCCTACCATTTATAGGTGTTTTTTTGTTACTTTTATTTTAGTAAAGTATGTTAACGTGGCCTTGCTGGTAACCTTGAGTAAATAATGTTTTTAATAACAGCGATATTGTGTTATGAGGGTAGCGTATCAAATCAAATGAGCAAGTTAAAGGAATTCCGACACCCGCAATGCGTTCGCGTGCCGAACGAATACAAGCCGATTCCTCCGAACCATGCGCCTGCTATTAGACGCGACATTCGCACACGACTAGTATTTCCTCGCAAAAGAACATCGCCATTAAATTGTAATTGAAAACAAAATTTGTTACTACCGCCTAATTAAGGTTTTTAATTTTCACATTCTACGCGACCAAAATAATAATTTGTTTCATCGATTCATTGTGTCTTTATTTATACACCTTTTAAAGAACTGAAAAGCGGTTATAATATATAGCAAGTGTATTAATACTTGACGACATGAAATTAATTTAACTAACAAAATAAAAATAATGTTTCACAGTGCCTAATATTCTTCATCTGTGTAAGGTTTGCTAATAATCCATATTATATTGCAAATAGCACATTCTTCTCTTTCTATTTTATTCTATTACAATTTTTTAATTACTTCCGCCACTGACGCCTTTCTTTATTAACGAGGACTTAATGATTTGCTAAGATATTTAAGAAATGGTGTATTTCAATTCCCAATAACTTTAGGAATACAGTATCTCAAAATAAGAACACAACTGACAATACTTTTATACTTTCCAAAACTAGTGTATATACCATCAAAACCGTCCATAACAAAGATTCAGGATATGTTGCTTCTGAGTTTTAAGATAGAATAACTCTTCCTGTAATCAGGTTCTCGCTGGCGTTTCATCGTGGTATCCTTCGATGAGGCTGTTGTACGTTTATGAATTTGGTATTCTCTGAGTCGATCCATCAATTATACATACATACATACAAGCTTCGAGGAAAAATTGAAATTAGAAGAAAAATATTCACATAAACATTCATCACTACATATTTAAATTGAGTACACTATAAATAATATTTATTATACAATGTATAAACTTAATTTGATTAATCTTTAATCTTCTAGTGACACAAGACATCGTTTTTTTAAATATAGACGAACGTCCCAGTCGTTTCTTTCCATATAATGGTATTAGAACATTATTGCTCATTATTTTGTAAATCATACCAAATATGTACTGCCGTGACATTTACATGATTCACTAGCGACTACTGTTTGTACATAATAAAAATACTTTTCGTCGTAGTAAACAGTTATGCGGTAGGTTGGTTGACGATGGTCATTACTGACTTGTGCAATAAGTTTCCTTTTGCTCAAAGACTTTTAATAATTCATAAGTTTGGTTTGAAAGTTCTTTGCGTTAGAGATAACGTACGCAAACAGCGGCATGTCTTAAGGAAAGTCGCGGAATTGTCGTCGTCGGGTTACGAAATAACCATTACGCGTTACATGTTTAACGTAATGCCTCACGAGAGTTGTAGAGCCGCTATCAGAGTTAATCGTATTACCGTCTTGAACCGGTTGTTGTTAGATTTAGTGGGAAAATAAACGCCTTGAAGCCTATCACTCGCCGTCCATCAGTAAGAAATTTTGTCGGTCGTAAAATCTTAAAAATCCACCGCTTCAGATCGGTCTCTCCGATAAACGGATATTTACGTCGGATACCGTTTGCTGGCCGGTGTTTCGTGGGCCTGTGAAACTTCAGCACTTTTTGGAAGCCGAGTCTTCGTCTGAGTTCGCCCGTTCGTCCATTTTAGAATTTTGCTGTTAATAGTAGGCTGACGTTCGAGACCTTTGACATTTTACAAGAACTAAGCTGTAAAATTACTTTTTAGGAAATTTTATAAGGGAGACCAAAAAGAGACTAGACTATAGAGATTTTCTTCCGGTATCTAAAATCCATTTTCGACCAAAAGTGGAGCTATTCGTTTTGCGAATTATGGTATCGAAGTGTTTCTTAAGTATTGCTCGACATTCGTGTATCATGTATTTGTTATTCCTATCAAATCGAAACTAAACTAAAGGCTGTTTCCGATTATATATGTAGTAGAGTGGTCCAATTTGATATAAAAAAAGATAAGTCTGTTAAGATGTATACACACTATACATATAAGGTCTGAGTTATCTCAATTCTTGTTCAAGCTTTCTGAAACTAGAATATAAATATGCATAGTGATACTTAAACAGTGATAGTTATGCGGTCGATGAAGCGAAAGCGAAAGTGCAATCAGTTGCAACGCCGCTTCGACTAGAATTTTTCTATCTGTACTTGTATGGCTGTATCACTTATCTAGTAAAAGGAATCTTTTAGGGTATTAATACACTAAGACCAACAGCTGTATTCAGGGACATTAATTAGCGCATGCATTTTAAATTAAAAAAAAATGTATAAGTGGTAGGACTCTTGCACAGTCCGATTGGGGCGGTACCACTGCATTGCCAGATATTCTGCTGCCAAGCAGTAGAGTTTAAGCACTACTGTGTTACAGTTTCAAGGGCAATGCCAGCGTAATTACAGGGCAAAGAGATATACCATCTTAAATCTCTGAGTGGCGAGCGCAGCACAGAGCCGAGCACGCTCTGTGTGGAACTGTGTTGTTGAGGGCAGTCGTCTCGTCACTTTATCTGGTAAAAAATTACATAAAAAGGCTATGAGGCTGCGCTCCGGTCACGTTCCTTTTAAAATTTTGCTTTTCTGATAAAAAAAGGACTCCAGATTGTGATGCATGTTTTAGTAAGACGGCCTATCCTATCTTTACCATCATGCATCATGTTGTGTAGTTCAATCTTAATAACTTACAATTAAGACTCCTGGTGATTGTTAGAAGAATTTAATAATACTGCAACGATAATTGACATCTCTGAGTGCCCACGTAAGAATAAGAAAACTTAAAGATTTGTACAGGCTTTTTGGTTCATTTGTTTGTTTACGACTTGTCTAGGGTGTGGTGTCTAAGGTGAGCATCTTCCTGCTTCTTATTTTTGACTTCGATCTATTGAAGATCTATCTAATTGCAGATCTTCATGTTGCTTGCGTCAAATCGCAACTAGTAATTCTAGTTTTACACTTCAAGGTAAGAGATATAAAACGGTATGCTTCTATGTCCAGTATTTATGCTGGAAGTAATACCCTTAAACCGGAACATAGTAAAGTTTATATGTTATTCCTTGACAGCAGAATTGTCTATAGTGTGGACTTTGCACAACAATACTTATAAATAAACATAAGATCTACCGCTCCATACCAAACAGCTCTACCACTACACCATAGACAATATAACGTAGCTATATTCGGAAACGCAATTGACTTGAATGATACTTGTTAATAACGAGCATCACCGCACACGCCACTTGTTACAGGATGCGGGGTTGTTTCACCACAGTACGGACACAGTTCACATAAGCGTTTTCTAAATAAAACAAGGCTCTTACACAAGCACCACTCTTGGAAGAGAGTTCCGTCGAAAGTCAGTACTTAAGCACGATTTTTGGCAGCTCGATATAACCGCACTCGAGCCTTCACGACCGCGACGATTAAGTTTTTAAACCGTGAAATTTATAAATGTGAATATATTTAAAAAAAAAAAAACAAGTTTAGTAATTGTTTACTTTCCTTTCGTTTCACAATATGTAAACGCTTTATGTAATCAATCTTTTAAAGAAATACAACGCTGTCGTAGTTAGAATACACTCGCCCAGCGTTTGAAACACAAACCGAGAATCAATTAGTTTTAAAATTTTCCGGGAATAATTTTTATTGAATTTTGCATTTAGGTATATATTTTCAGAAATTTTAATTGATTATATAATCGTAAAATGTGCTATATTTTATTTTATGTATATTAATGTGTGTTATTCAAAATCTTGGACTCGTCGCTGCGCGTATAATGCTTAAAAAGGTTAAAAAAACTTTCTTCGTTTATTGTTATAATACAGTTATTTTGGCACTAGTGGGGATTGGCCCATTTTTTATTTTAACCACGTTACAAAATTGCGTATATTAAAGCGTGCTGGGCGGGCGGCAAGTAGGGCGAGACGCGAAAAGCTTCGTCTGCCGAGAGGGGTCAACGCCCTCCGAGCCCTGCCCGTGAACATTCCGAGGGATGTCCTTCATGTTATCGATACCTTTTGCCGAAACGTATTAGGGGGAAAGCAAATTTATGGCCAATTTCATTTTGAACTCATACAGTAACTTCATATTTTCATTTGTCGCTCTATCTTTTAAATAATAAACATTTTTTGCTCGATACGACCATTTATTTATTGATTTTATGATAACTTGTAAAGTACTATAAACATTGTTAGATAAAACTATTTTACGGATTTTATCACGTTTTATACTCACATTTCGAATATATAGACACATTCATGGTCACAGGGCAATCTGTTCCACTATGAAATCCGTACAATAAGTTCATATTTATAGCTGTATACTGAAACTGGGGTTACTTACTACTAACTTAGTAAACTTCCAAAACTTTTGCCGTTACAAAAATGGGCAGCTAATTTCGCGAAAATACGAAGGTATTTATCATATTTCTTTGCTTTGAGTCGCGATCGAGTTATGTAGAGGAAATGATCACTCCAAAGTTGGCAAAGCGACTGCAACATGATGTATAGTACACACTAGCGTTTCCAATAGATATTGTCCCATATCTCGCTTTAAGATAGCAGCAGCAAGATATAAGTTTTATTGTATTTGTTATACGTTCTTGAGATTTGAGGTGAGTAACAAACATACGGAGGCCATCTCATCATTACCGACTTCTACTTTTTTAATAGCATATATCGCCTTCACGTTTGGTATCAAACAGTAAATAGTGAAGCCTATGGAGACGTGTACACGCCTTAGTTCGCATATTTTTTGCATTTCTAACTTCGTTTCGCACTGACAACCCGCATAGTATCCGAGCCGTTGGAATGAATGAATAAATACAAGTACAATCGCGCTGGAACGCGAGCTCGCGGATCTAAGTGCGGAAATGCACCGTGTTTTGCTTTATTAATATTGCTTCAAAACGTTTTCTTGAGCTTTTGAACCAACTGGCTCTCGAAAATTATGAGGCGATAAATGTGCTATGACTCCGGTAATTTCTACTCGGATGATTGAAAAATTAAATTGCGTACTCCTTATTTAAAAACATTAGTGGTTATAACATTTTTTAATAGAAAAAGTAGAGTGAGAAAGAGTGAGACGAGCAAGTCGTGCGTCTGATGGTAAGCGTCACGCCTGCTTATAACAACACAGTGCCACACAACGTGCTTGGGTCTGTGCTGCACTCGTCACCCAGTGATATTAGATGATCTATCTTTTCATCTAACTCATGGAAACTTAGCATTTATATATCGTATTCGACTACGTCATCATATACAGGATACAGGATCTATCTCTTTGACCTGTAATTTCTCTAGCATCATTGCCCTTCTCATCGGGACACAGTAGTGCTTACACACTACTACTTAGTGGCGGAATATCTGGCAATGCAGTGGTACCGCCCCAGTCGGACTGCAAGAAACTTGGACAAATAAAATAAAATAAATAAACTATTATACATTTATTTTCTGGTGGCACCCTCTGTGTTTAAGAACAACATACAATCCAGTTGCACTGTCTAACTTTAGTGTTGGATTAAAATAGATGGTTATATCATCTTTTTAGAATGCTAACAAAAGAATCAGTTCGAACAGTCATCTAGTTCCTTAAGTGGATAAAGTTATTCCTTGTGCTGAAAGAATAACGGAAGCGCCCGCCCACGTGGTCCCAATATGGGACCAACACAACCGCCTAGATCTTTCGAAAATGTCTTATATAACGCTTTCTGGTTTTTTTTTACTACAAAATCTCATTTTTGTTTGAGAGACATTGTTTTTTTTTAAATCTTAATACTTATACACATAAGTATTGAAGTTATGTAGAGAATTCTCAATTCATTTATCACTCTTATTGAACGGTGATGTCGACTTGAGTCTTCTAAAGAAATATTTTTTTTACGAGATAAAGTGACGAGACGAGCAAGTCGTGCGCCTGATGATAAGCGTCACACCAGCCCATATCAACACAGTACCACACAACGTTCTTGCCTCTGTGCTGCAATCGTCACTCAGAGATATTAGGTGGTCAATCTCTTTACCCTGTAATTTCTCTGGCATCACTTCCCTTCAAACTGGAACACAGTAGTGCTTACACACTACTGCTTGGTAGCAGAATATTTGGCAATACAGTGGTACCGTCCAGTCGGACTATGCAAGAGTCCTACCGCTTGTAAAATATACTATGGCAACGTTGTAAGGTCATCTGAGGAATAGTTGCATACTTTATTGAGCTTGCATTGCGACATGACTAGCACCTTACGCAGTATTTAGAGCATTCTCCCATTTATGTAAGTATGCGTTCAAACATTTTGAGGTCGACATCGTACGGTAGTTGAACGCGTTCGCAAATACGGCAGTTAATTGGAATCAATTAATAAATAAATAATCGCCGATGCATCGTGGCTATTATTGCGTCCGGAAATTTACATAATTAAATTAAGTGCTTTATATGTTTATATGTTTACAATAATCTTTTATTAATATTGGTTTAAGATTTCATAAGATTTCAATGGTATAATTATGATGGGATTTCGGATGTATAAGTCTTTTTGCTCATCGATGTTTTATGAGTTGACTGTTAAGATAAACCAAATAATCTGAGGAATGTTTAGAAATTCATAGCTTTTACTATGATACTATAAGTGCGAAAGTAGATCTGTTATTTTCTTCCCCGCAGCAATACAGAGGAATTGACATGATTTTTATCATAAATATAATTTTTGATATGACCAGTACCACCTTTAATAACGGAAAAATAAAATAATTAAAAGAATACCAAAAATAAAATAAAATTCTACTTGAGTGAAAGCGTGAATTTAGAATGTTTATAAATATAAATCTAGAGTTTGATTCCATGAGTTTGATTCGATTATTAACGTTGTTTTTATATTTCAATAAGCTTTTATATATATATATATATAGTTGTATTTGATAACTTATCACGAATGTTTATTCGCAATATCACAAAATTCCTCTGCTATTGTCTAAAATCGATCTTTGCTCATCTGCCAAATGTGTTCCCCTTTACCTAATACATATTGTTTATTCTGTAACATATCGGCCTTGACTCGTTTTATAAATGTACCACGCAATATTCTATTCCCTTATTCGCCGTTTCGTTTGTTATCGGATTTGTTTAACGATTTAGAAGAACTCTTTCTGTTTATTTGTATATTTATCAGAATGTTAAAACTTTTTATGGTAACGCAATGAAATATCATACAATATTCCAGCCCGAAAAATATAAATTTTTAAGAAAATGTAATCAAAACTAAATAAATCTAATAGTTATAGGTACATGCTACTAAGTGGTATGATTTTTGCACAGTCCGACTTGGACGGTACCACTGCATTGCCAGTTGATTTGCCACCTAACAGTAGTGTATAAGCACTGCTGTATTCCGGTTTGAACGGCAATGATGCCAGTGAAATTACAGGGTAATGATATATACGATCTAATATATTTGGGTGACGAGCGCAGCACAGAGTCAAGCATGCTCTGGTCAGGCGTGACGTTTACCATCAGACGCATGACTTGCTTATCTCATCACTTTATCTCGTAAAAAAAAACAATATCAATTATTACTTCTTAAGTTATGTTTTAACGGTTCTAAGTTACCTAAATGTTATTATTTTTCCACTACTACTACTGTACTATTATTATTTTTACTATTCTTACCAAAAGTAAGAATGTTTCTTCATTCGTTATAAAAAACTAATTAATAAAAAAGCTAATCTAATTCATCTTGAAATAGATGCAATTAACTAGGTCAGCTTTAAGGATGTCTATGTGTTTCTCAGTTTCTCTGTTAACCTTCGCCGTATAAAAATAAATTCCAGATGTAACAATTCGTAGATTCCAACGTGTGAATCATCGTTCGATTTGTATTATGATTCAATATTCGGGCGTACCACGTCTTCGATATTTGTGCAAGTCAATGCGTCAATATAATGGGTATAGATATGTTCACTTGTTGAAACGTCGACGATTCAACATTAACAGCTTAAATGATACATACGTTTTTCGTGTAGTTTCTTTGTTTTTTTTTTCCAAGTAACATCTATTTTTTTGTTAAAATGTACTTGATATTATAGGGTTTCTAAGCCATTAGTATTACGCGTTTTTTTGTTAGAGCGCTCTACCACAAAAGGTAATAGTAAAATTATTCAGCTTGACTTGTTGCTTTTGATAACTATTTGCTCTTTCTAAGTTTTTGGAATGGAGAGTAACAAAATACTTTCATCATTCAATAATTTCCAAAAAATTACACACACACACACACACACATATATATATATATATATTGTTAAGGATGGATATATATCCATCCTTAACTTTCTTGGCAAGATAAAGTGACGAGATGAGCAAGTCATACGCCTGGTGATAAGCGTCATGCCTGTCCATAGCAACACAGTACCACACAGAGCCTACCTGGCTCTGTGCTGCACTCGTCATCTAGAGATATTAGAGATATTAGAGATATTAGAATATCTGGCAATGCAGTGGTACCGCCCCAGTCGGACTCTGCAAGAGTCCTACCACTTAGAAAAACTCCAGGATAATCCTGTTTCAATTAATGATCAAAAGTATGTTTGTTATCAAACATAGTCAAATGTACGTTTAAGTCCATTTTAAATTTTTTAACTGTGTTCAAATACAAAGCGTGTTCGTCTAAAAAGTCGACGGGTTTTGAAAGTCGACGGTCAATGAATATTTAGATATATGCGGGGGGTTGTTATCAGTGCCACTCACTATTAGCAACAGTGATCTAATACAGGGGACTATCCCCAATAGTTTTCAACCCTTTTCGTTTCCACCCTAGCTGCTTCAAAGCGGACTAATGCGTAACGATCATAAGCGAGCGGCAAAGTAACGTTTTCACAGTTTGTATTTAGCTTGGAATTGTAAAAACTATACTTTGAAATATTATTTATGATAAATGGACAGTGAAAAATTAGATCCTTTTTTTTATGAAATGACATTAATTTACGGATTTTATGGCTTTTTATATTTAGGTTTAAGTTGCTGATTTTTATTGTAATTCATGGCGTTCAGTGTTTCGGAACAGTTTTTCCGTGAGCCATAAAGCGATGGAATAAATTAATTTTATTTTATTAAAAAAATCATTTTTTTACTTCTTTGACAGTTAAATAATTGTTTTTTTTTACGTTAAATACAATGTAATTTATTTTGCGTCTTGCGAAATATAATAAAAATAGTATTATTATTATTTATTATTATCTCCTTGTTTCTTGCAATAAATTTCGGTATTAATTGAAACCACGGGCAGAAACTAAGTGGATTTAATTTTAGGGTAATTTTTGGGTTTCTTACAATACTTAAAAGCTAATTTGAAGAAGTTTCCTTACAATGCGACAAAAGTATTGAGTCTAGCGGCTTTTTGCATTAGAATATAAGCACATATTTTCGTCCAATTTACTCTGTAAAGAGATTGGAATAGGAATTTAGGTATTACGCCAGTACTCAAGATAACCAGTGGTACAATAAATACTATTTTATTATTCAATATTAAAATAAAACCATGGGATTTGTAGACTTAAAACATTCATTTGAAATAGTGGTTTTGCGCTTTAGGTACGCCCAACGAATAATATGCTACAATAACTAACGTCAAAAAGAAGTGGAGCGAAGTTAAAATTGTGACGTCGCTTTAAACAATTGAGTTCTATTAATTTTATTGGTCTCCATTAAGCAGACGTGCGGTCGCTTGTGCATCTCTTTGGTCGGATTAGTTGACCTCGGCCGACAAGGCACACGGGAAAAATGTTCTATACAAGTCGCTGCTGTCGTCACTTAAGCCGAGCACCCGCATGAGGAAGTGGCTTATTGATTGAATGATATATTTATGAGAGACTATTACCCTAACGCCGCTGCGTCATCGCCCCACTTCGACTTCACACTTTATTGTTCAAAGTTTCGCTTTCAATTTTTTTTTACGAGATAAAGTGACGAGACCAGCAAGTCGTGCGCCTGATGGTGAGCGTCACGCTTGCCCATAACACAGTACCACACAGAGTCTGTTCGACTCTGTGCTGCGCTTGTCACCCAAATATATTAGATGGTCTATGTTTTTTCGTCTACGCGCGTCTGATGGTCAGCGTCACGTCTGCTCATAACAACAGTACCAAAAACACAGAGTTAGCTCTGTGCTGTGCTCGTTAGATATTAGATGGTCTATCTCTTTGCCTCTACTTGCACTGGAATCATTGCCCTTCAAACCGGAACACAGTAGTGATTACACATTAATGCTCGGCGGCTGAATATCGTTAACAGAGATTTTGATAGCCGTGTCTACTCCAGATGAAGTCGTTCCGTTAAGTGCCTTTAAAATGCGGTGCGTCCATCTAAAATTTATTATCGGTTATAAAAGTCCGATGCTCCACACTCCGGGCGCTCAAGTTATCAGAAACATTTCCTTAGTGAGTTTTCCGATCGGGAGAGTGAAACGTGTTATTGGTTCATCACTTTTGTATGCCGTTTCGTAACAGGAAATCGTAAAGTATAGGAATTCCCATCTGCTCTTTATCTTTATTCATTTCATTTTTTTTTACGTGATGAAGTGACGAGACGAGCTGGTCGTACTCCTGATGGTAAGCGTCACGCCTGCCCATAACAACACAGTACCACTCAGAGCGTGTTTGGCTGTGTTGTTGCGCTCGTCACCCAAAGATATTAG
>DWGO01000667.1:0-11307 GCA_018247635.1 Eurytides dolicaon deicoon
TAAAGTGACGAGACGAGCAGGTCGTACGCCTGATGGTAAGCGTCACGCCTGCCCATAACAACACAGTACCACACAGCATGTTTGGCTCTGTGTTGCGCTCGTCACCCAGAGATTATAGTTGGTCTATCTCTTTGCCCTGTAATTGCACTGGCATCATTGCCCTTCAAACCGGAACACATTACTGCTTGGCAGCAGAATATCTGGCAATGCAGTGGTACCTCCCCACTACCTAAAAGAGTTATCATGTTGTATAAGCCTGCGTTATGGCTTTAATAAAAAATTATATGTTATGGGATAATTCGATTCTGAAAACGACGCACATAAGACAATATGACATTGCTGGTAAATAAACTTAAAAATAGTATATTTTAATCAGATACGGTCGGGTCGGATTTATTGGTACCGTTACAACAGCAAAAAAACGAAACAGCGCCTCCCATCCTGTTTAAGGTCTAAGAATTAATTAAATTTTTTCGTCTTAAAAATCTTACAAATTAATCACGTTAATACGTTATGAAATATATTAAAATTTGTAACGAAATATAACTCGAGCATTTTTATTAGGAAATAGTTCAACGATGGTTTATGACTCCATTAAAATTTAGCTTATTATCTAAGAAATTAAGTATACATGATACATACTAATTATCTTAATATTACATACAGACTTATTCACATAAGAAATAACATTAACAGATTGTAAAATATTCGAGATTTGGATATAAATTTAACGAATTACGTTACTTACGTTACGTTCATTTAACATAAAATCATTGAGAGAGCATTTTTAGTATAGTTCAGTTACGCTACAATATTTTTTACTGAGATTTTTTATCACATAAGGCACTTTTATAATGTAGGTTACCTATTTATTTGTTTTATATTTCCTAGCTAATCTTTCAGTTTTCAAATGATATTTATTAAAGAAGTGTAATAAGATGAGATTGATAAAATTATATTGAAAATTTGTAAAACAAGTTTCAACGTAAAACTATTAATGTTATTAAAATCCAATATATAGGATAGGGGGGGACAGTGTTACACATGCTACACTGTTGCAATGCACACGTTACCGTCTCTGTCACTTACTTATGTTGGTATACGCTTTTGACAAGCTCATGTTGAATGGTCACGGCCATGTTGAAAAAGTTTTCATTGCCTCATTTTGTACCGAATTACGCTAAATCGTAATAGGTTACTGTCTTCACAGTGAAATAAGTATGAGAGGAACGATTGTCATGGTTGAAAGTGGGATAAGACTTCGAAAGGCAGCAAATGAAAAGAATGTTAATTTTACGTCTTTATAAAGGCACATAAAAAGGAGGGAACTATGTTCAGAGCCAAGATTTTGGACATATGCGTCTTACTTCAATCTATGAAATCATATTTAGTACCAATCAAGAAAACGCATTGAAGAAATAATTAATAAACTAAGAAATATTTAATAAAAAGACACTGGGAACGCTAAAAGATGTCAAGAGTTTACTGGCTGTTATAGATTTAAGGAACGCCTAGCACATTTAAAGTTAAGAAAACCAGAACCTTGCAATTTCACACGCAATTCAACAACCACAACGTCAATATATGCTTCAGTAATTTACAAGATACTATGCAGCGATGTCCTAGCTTTGGAGATTACAACCAGCAATTCTATTCCCGAACAATCAATTCAAGTTTTATTCGACTAACGGTGCTCCACTAGGAACCCTGGGGCTGACTCATTGAATGAAACATTTCATAAAGGTAACAGCCTATTTAAAAGAAAACCCAGCATTACTGATTATTGACAATCACGACAGTCACCTGGTACCCGCGATATTTGACAATCGCAAGAAATAATGAAGTTACCCTACTAACTAACGAACGAGAACCCATGGGAAAAAAAGAACGAGAAAGGAGAAAATGAAAGAACAAAAGCGTCACAAACAAGAAATAAATTCCTTACAACAGAACCAAGACATCTGCAACTATCAAAAGTGTTCCGTTTAGTGATGACGCGGGGTAGTGATTTAGAAAACATTCCGATATCTTCGTCTGACGATGTAGCATTTGAGGACGAAGTTCCATTAAATTATCTCGCGAAACTTGTGGTTAAATTTGTTGGAAAACTAGTTAAGCATTATGTTGCAAGATTACTGACAAATATTGAGAATAATGAATCCGACATCAGCTTTTCACATAGAAGGGGAAAAGTTGATAATAATTTCTATAACAAGATATTAAAATTGTTATTGCTCTTGCAAATCTTGCTGAAAGAACAAACGTCAGACAGATATCCGTCTATACGTTCTCAAAGAATATTACAATTTTTTTTAATATTATTTCAATGTTGTAACATTGTGCCCCTTGCCCTGTAATGGAGTACCTTTAGTGTTCAATCGAACAATCGACTAATATGATTTAAGTGCCATTTAAATTGTATAGTTGCTAATAATAGTGAAGTTTACATTATTTTAAGTATATAAGAGACTTATATTTTATATACATGGCAATAGATATAATAAGTTGATGAAATAAAAATTTGAATATTTTCGTCAGTATATTTTTAGTATTTTTTTTTTGTAATACTGCATCCCACCTTATCCTACTTGTTTACTATTAGACAAATGCAAATTGAATGTTACTGCCGATAACAAATTTGGCAACGAAAGACGGTCGTTTAATATGTTTGAACGTTTTCGTTTTCAGTATGGCACAATTTTTTAAACATTACAGAATGTATTAAACTCTTAAGTATAATAATATCACATTGTTAAAGTTGTTTAAAAAACATTCTGACCAAGTCTTTACCTCATTTGATGAGTAAAATATTTCATTGTCAATGTAAGCGTTTACAATCCATACAATATAGTCCTTAAAATACTAATTAAAGTCGAAAATTTGACGTTCGGATGGCGTTTGTAGATGGGTGTATGGAGAGAGTTGGGTGAGAGCGAGATCAGAGGGGGGCGGGCGCTGGAGAGGGTGTGTCGGGGCGTTTGGTGCGGGGCAGAGCGTGGCGCAGTTTGCGCCAGAACCAGGGGTCGTCCCAACGCAGGTAGGTGTTGGCGTCTAGGAAGGCACTTAGCTCGGGGTCCAAGTCCTTAAGCGCGTGCGGCTCGTCCAGCAGCAGCAGCACGAGGCGGGGCCGCGCCTCGGCAAGCGCCAGCGCGTGCGCTTCGCGGAACTCTGCCCGCGCCCACGCTGAGGTGGCCCACAGCTGGGACACCACCAGCAGAGTGCGTCGCGACTCTCGCACCGAACGCGCGATCTGCGCCGGGATCCAGTCTCCGGGCGCCCAGTCGCGGTAGTGCAGGCAGAGGCGGTAGGGTCTTGGCCCCCCCTCCAGCCCTGGCACTAGCCGCTCCGACACGAATTGGTGGTCGTGGTGCGAGAACGACACGAACACGTCGTATGGCAGCGCTTCCCCCTCCCCCTCCTCCTCCGGCACCTCGCTCAGCAGCCAGCGCACGCACAGCCCGCGCTCCAGCAGGAAGCGCTTGAGGCGACGCAGCGCCGCCTGGCGACCGAAACGCACGGCCAGCGCAGCGCCCAGCAGCAGCACAGCGGCGCTCACTGCGGCCGCACCAGCAAGTGCGCCCGCCGGCCACCCACCGGCCCCCGCGGGGCACGGCTCCTCGGGGCGCAGCGCGGCCACGGCGCGTCCGTCAACGCAGCGCAGCCGCTCGAAGTCGTCCACTTGCGCGCGATGCGCCCTCAGCGCCGGCAGCAACGCTCCTCCGCAGCGGCAGCTCAGTGGGTTGCCCTCCAACAGCACGCGTCGCTCCGACTCCGCGAACAGCGCCCTCGCGGTCTTCGCATCCATTTCCTCCACGAGGTTATTGCGGAGATCTAGAACCTACACAGATCGTCCGAGAATGACTGCCAATGCAATAATTCAACTTGTGACAGATACCATATGTCTCTCATTCAAAAGCAATGCTCATTAATTTAAAAGTAACCAAAGCTAATGCGTTTTATCTTAAGATAGCGTTATCAGCCCTAAGTTCTTGCCAGCGAGCACAATTGGAGTGGCTGACTGTACCGCATGCCAAAGACTGACATATTGTCTTGATCAATGAATACGTACGAAGCGATGACTGATGTCCATAACACAGTGGCACACAGAACAGCGACTGATCCTACGTTACGCTCAATATATCCCATCACTCATCTCTAGAACTGTTCTGGAAACATTGCCTTTCGAACCGAAACACAGTTGTGTTTACACATTACTGTTTGGCGGTATAATAAATGGCAATGCACTAATATTACTCCGAAATTCGGTAATAGACCAGTTATTTGGTAATAAATAGAAACATATAAGTATTTTATTAATTTTAATACTCCTCTCTACTTCGATTACTTTAATTTATTAATTAAAGTAATCGGATTTTAATTTACGAACAAAACAGCGAAAACGTTTATTGGTTAGAAAAAAAATACACGTGAGCAATAAATAAGTGGACACAAACCTGGAGGTCTGGGGTGATGTCGTCGGGCTGCAGCGTAGCGATGGAGTTGTTGGCGAGCAGCAGTTGCGCGATATTGGAGTTATGTTGGGGCGACTTGGGCAGCCGCTGCAGCGCGGTCCCTTCGCAGCGCAACTGCAGCTTGGCGCCCAGCACAGCGCAGGAACAGTTGCCGTTGGGTGCGCTGCACTTGTCGGGAGAGAGGTCGCAGCGCAGCTCCTCGGGCTCGAGGCGGCGCAGCTCTAGTCCACTTCCCTCGCAGCGCGCCTTGGCCAAGATGCCGCCGTCGCGCCGCTGCGCCAGCCGCGCCGCCCAATACACCACGCAGTCGCAGCGCAGCGTCGCGTCCATCTCGAACGTGATGCTCTGCGATCACATTCACGATTAGGAAACGATTCCCTGTTCAACTGCTGACATCAAAATGAGTCGATGCACATGACCGACGGCTACGAACTAAAAATGTATAAAACGGACACAATTTTTGATTATACTCATTGCAAGAAGGATAAATCAATGACCTTATGATTAAAGAGACAATAAGTGTATTGAACTGAGTAAGCAGTTCAAAAAACTGTTATTGTATTCTATGTTGCACTCGTCACCCATAGAATTAAGAAAGACAAGTAAGAAGGACCCCGTGTTGTGTTCAAGGCAATAGGGCACGGCGCAGCGTTGACGATACATTCAGTCAATAGATGGCGCTGTGCCAATTATCTGACGTATTAAGTAATGTGTGAATCGCGATGTTGAGATATTCCAGTGGCAATATTGGCGTCCTAAGTATGTTTGCAACATTGATGCCTGCCCAATATTACTTGACGGTAGAATAACTGAGAGTACAACAGAGTAATAATTACTTCTTCAGACAGACTCTGTTCAAGATACTTTAATTATTGTACACTTTAATAATTACAAAGAACGGGTTGATATTAGTACGTTTTCTTTGGACAGTTTCCCTTCTTTTTTATTTGGAATGTAACCATCATCATTTACATGAGTTAAAAAGTTCCATAGTGACTCCTGCAGACAACCGCACCGTCTCTTTTAGAATAAGAACAAGTACATATTATCAACAAACAAACTTGTATACTAGAAGTTGAAAACTTTCCATTTATGATCGGTTTTTGCCCTTTTTGTAAGATATGAAAACAAGGTTAAGTGTAGATTGAAGGACTCATCTTCGGCTTCAAATATCATAAGCGTTTTGTATAATGTGGCCTGTCCAAATACCACTTGTTGACGACAGCTATGGCAACATCTGACTACGATAACCACTCATGCACAAGGTTCGCAAAATAGATCTATAGTAGGGAGGCAAGGATTCTTAGCTTACCCTCGTAAAGAGTATGAATACAAAGTTTTATAAATATCAAATCATTTTTATTATTTAATTATTATAAGTGGATTCTTGCAGAGTTCGACTGGGGAGGTACTACCGCATTGCCAGTTATTCGGCCGCCAAGCAGTGAAGTGTGAGCACTACTGTGTTCCGATTTGAAGGGTAATGAGATAGACCATCTAATATCTCTGGGTGACGAGCGCACACAGAACCAAACACGCTATGTGTTGTACTGTTGTTATGAGCAGGCGTGACGCTTACCATGAGGCGCATAACTTGCTCGTCTCGTCAATTTATCTCGAAAAAAAAAATATCAATCCGGACATTTAACAACATAAAAAACTCAAGTTTTGGGCAGAGATTCGACTAAAGATGACGTGAACCGAGTCCGGTACAGAGGTATTAAAATAATAGGAGAGTACATTTTTAGATCTTCTGCAAGATACTTTGTAAGAAACGACGCGGAAAATTGGCTAAAGGTCCTTTTGCAATTGCTGACTATACACACAACCGTGCACAAGGAAATAAAACCTATAACAACAAAGCCGATTGACTCGCGGGATGTGGAATAGTTAATAGCTATGAGCAACTGTTGAGTTTAACGCCGGCTATTTTCAAAAGAGCGGCATTCCGAGCTGGTGGTAGATTCCTCAGGCTGGCTTTTAAATTTAAAGTTGAAGATTGAAAAGAAGAAGAAGCAAGGACTAACGTTGGGTGGTGGGGGTGCTGCGAGTGCGGCCTCGTAGTCTGCTTGGGAGAGGGGCACGGTGCGCAGCATGTTGCCCCCGAGGGCCACGTGGGCGAGCACGTCTCGCTCCCAGCGCAGGTCGGGGGCGCGCAGCTCCTGCAGCGCGTTGCGCGACAGGTCGAGGCGGGCCAAGGAGCGCAGCTGCACGCGCCAGTCCGTGCACACCACCGACAAGTTGCTGCGCGCCAAACCCAGAATGCGCAGCGACCGCATCTGCCACAGCTCCGACAGCGCTACGCCGCGCGCGATCGTCACACGATCAGAATTAAGCGGATTGCTTTCAACGATGACAACTATTAAGTGTTGTTACTTTATATGCTAATGTCAATCGTAAACCGTCTTATAGTAGTGTTCAATATGTAATTACTATTTATGAAGCAGCTGTTCTACAGTTTTTTTTTGCAAAAGCCGCACATTAAGGAAAAAAAAGGGAGCTATAGTTTTTGGTTAGTTGAATTTGCTATAATTTATTTTATTGGCACTTTTGCTAATACGAAAATACAAGAAGCACGCGTGTCGCTTTACAAGTCACTTTGTTTAATGTTATAAAGTACTACTAAAAGTTAAGCCTATTTTATATTATTTTTTATTAATTTCTATAAATGGAAAAAAAAATCTTCCTATATATAAAATATTGATTCCGATTCAGTGATCGTTTTTCAATATCCTTCTTAAGAATGTAAGGTAGTCTGGAGACAACAAAGTTTAAAAGGCAATTTCAGTATCATGAGACAGTTACGTCTCTCGGGTATACAATTTATTTTCTTTCAAGAAGTTGTCCAAATTTTGCATGCACACGGTGGAACATCAATAAATTCTCTCTTAGTGGGTGCCTACGACATAAAAGGAATCCATTGTTCAAATTTCATGTTTTAATTTCAGCACATTAAGTTCCATGATGATTATTCAGTCAGTCCGTCAACCAGTGACGACATGTCTCTTTATACATATATGTATAGATAGTACATTCTATAAAAATGTTTTCTCTTTTTTTTTCAACAGACCCCCGTTATTTGAGTTATGGTAATTTAAAAAGTATGTATATTATAAAGTATGTATTTATAAAAATTAAAATAACTAACTTTAAATTTGTCAATTCTCGATATATTATGTTTGCAGATGATAAGAAAGTATTTTTAAAAATCAAAGCCATAGAGGATTGTATTAAAATCCATCATGATATAAATAATTTATGTAACTACTATATTGAAACTATTAACTTTATTTATACTATTAACAATACACCTTAAAGTCCTGTATTTAACTTACGTACTTACTTAGAGTACGCTTGTAGCATTTGGTCGCCTTATTATAGTGTTCATATTAATAGAATAGAATAACTACAAAGGAAATTCATCAAATTTTTAAGTTCTAGAGAATATAAAATATTCAGTAATTATAATGAAGCTTGTAAGCACTTTAGTTTGGAAACTTTGGAACAAAGACGGAGGCAATATGAGATAGTGTCTTTCCATAATATTTTGTCTAGCAAAATAAACTGCAGTGAACTTCTGTCTATCGTATCTCTCTGTGTCCTCACATCTAACTTGGCACACTCCCCTACTCCATGTACCTTACGTTTTCACAAAGTATGCTCAAGACTGTCATATGTCGCGCAGCTCGCACAGACAATAAAAAATATTCCGAATCTATTTCATCTCCCTAAGTGCTTTATTACCATCTGGTATCGCTTCCTGCACCTCACAAATCACGGAGTAGGAGTAGTAAATTTGCCACTATTTTTAAATAAAACGTCGAAAAGTTGAGGTAAAAGAAATTGGCATTTACACGAATATCATATTAATACCGTTACGGACGTAGATGGAGTCGGTTCCGCTCGGGCCAGAGTCGCAGAGATCCCCCAGCGGATTGCCGTCGAGCCTGAGCTCCTGCAGGGAGCGCAGAGTGAAGAGGGGAGCCGCAGAGGCACGCGTCAGACGGTTCTCGGCCAGGTTCAGCTCTTGCAGCCCACGCACCGCAGAGAACAGGCCCCTGTGCAACGTACACCATGTGGGGCATCGGAATGAGAACGTTGAGACTCACCCGGCGTCTGTGCCTTCCGAGGTACTTACTGGGGCAACGACTCGAGGCGATTGTGGGAGAGGTCGAGCATGAGCAGCTTCCGCGAATGGAGCAGCAGATCAGGCGGCAGGCTGGTGAGGCGACAGCTGATGGCGTCGAGGCGCGTAATCTCGGGCGCAGAGTGTAGCAGGTCGGTCGGTAGCGCGCCCAGGCGCAGCGACTTAAGCGACAGGACGCGCAACTCAGCGCAGCCTAGCAGCCAGGCGGCGGGCAGCGACGTCGCGTCTCCGCTGAATACGATGAGGCGCCGCAGCGCTCGGCAGCCGCCCCGCCGCACCAGCGCGCGCCCCTTCCACAGCGTCACGTTCTGTACGCCATCGGTCGTGGGCAGCACGCGAAGCGGCGCACTGAGCATCACGTCCACGAGCGCTGGCGCTGCGGATAGCTCGGGGGTCACGACCAGCCGGGGCTCGTAAAGCGACAGGTGCAGCAGTGCGGGCAACCTGCATAGTGCCACCGGCGGCAGCTCCGTTATGTTCGAATTCATGAGGCTGAGGCGGCGTAGGCTCGAGGGCAGCTGCATCAGATTGGCCTCGTCCAGAGTGACCTGGCTGAGGCGCAGGTCGGTAAGGGCGCCGAGCGCCTCGAGGCTGTCCCGCTCGAGGCGCACCGGCACACCGCGGGGGGCGGTGGCGGAGAACACGGATATGTTAAGGCCTTGGAAGTGAGAGGCGCGCAGGGATTGTGTCGGCGGGAGGCGCGGCAGCTGTAGCACCAGCTGCACGAGTACGGTGACGTTGAGGTTGCCGAGGGCGGCCGCGTACGACTCCCTCGGCAGAGGACAGTTCTCGATCATGACGTACTGCACGCGCACCAGCTGCTCGAACCGTGGCAAAGATTCGGTATCGATAGTAATGCCACTTGGGCACATGAGTCGTAAGTAGCTTCCAGAATAATATATGTGCAACTGAACATCTGAAAAATTTATAAAACCTACTTTATTACCAAGTTAAACAACATAATTTTTAAATTCCCCCAACTGCAGCGAAAGAATTCACCATAGATAATGTTTTTTATGTTTATGCTAATGCATGCCACAAATCTGTAATCTAAATTATTCAACATGTCAAATCATATGAATTTGTTAAATCAAATGCTCATAAAGATCATGTCACAAATATGATTTGTGGTAAATGTGGTTGGACCCACAAATTTAGATAGCTTTACAACATAGATGTGATCAATACTGGCTTTAGACACTCTTTGCATAAAGGAGACCACAAATATATACAGTAACCTGAGATTATGTTTTGCAACATGTCAGTTCATTCATTAAATGTCTAAGTGGTTAAATGAATTATTAGTTCATAGAGAGAATCCTTAGAGTGTAGTACCACTACATTGCAAGTTGTTATACCACAAAGTAGTACTGTAAGCATTGCTGTTTATTTTAAATTAAATGTTGCCCATTTGCTTGTCAAAGAGACAATCGAGATGGTTGTTAACCAGTTTCGAATTTTTGTAATTAAAAATATTGTGCATGTACCATATTTGCATATATTGTCACTTAATTTAAAAAAAAACTTAGTATCAAAATATATTTACTCATTTGCTTTTTGTATAGGCTACCTTTGTTTTTTCATGTCATAAATTTATTCTTAAGATATATATATACTTTCAAAAAAAGCCGTGGTATAGTATAGCTCAGTGTCCGGGTGCTCGCTTTAAATTCAATATACTCGAGCAACCCTAGTTCATAACCCAGTGCGGGCAGAAATGATTTTGTTAACTTGTAATTAACAATTTAATGTGCTGATTTGTCACGTGCTTAACGCTGAAGGAAAATCATCGTGAGGAATATGTGGGACTGCATTATTATGGCTTAACATGTTGCTCGCCGTCAGGCATATGCCACTCTCATCCTGTCACTTAATTTCACAAATAAATAAGTTATGTTTGTATTGATTAATAATTTTATAGAACTTAAATAGTGTTGTAACTTTTAAGGAGAGAAGCAAAATAAATAATATTATGTAAAAATCAAGTTCAATATTGCATTTACAATATTATTGTGGTTTCTGGAAAATTAGATTTTTTTTAAGTGATAAAGTGACGAGACGAGCAGGTCGTACGCCTGATGGTAAACGTCACGCCTGCCCATAACAACACAGTACCACGCAGAGCGTGTTTGGTTCTGTATTGCGCTCGTCACCCAGATATATTAGATGGCTCTTTGCCCTGTGATTGCACGAGCATCATTGCCCTTCTAACCGATGGGCACTTAGTGATTCGAATTTCGCAGCGTGCGTTTGCGACGAATTCGGCATGGAGCGTTGCGATCCCACTACGGGCACGTGCGTGTGCCGGCCGGGCGTGATAGGCGACAAGTGCGACCGCTGCGCCCCCAACCACTGGGGCCTCAACAGCGGGCTGGGCTGCACGCCGTGCGACTGCGCCCTCGCCTCGGAATCGGCCCAGTGCGACGACAACACCGGCCAGTGCAGGTGAGGCATGGGGTTTTTGTAACGAGTGGGAAACCTTCAAAAGATACCGACAACAACCGACCAGTGCAGTTTCTTGTTTTTAACGAGGAGGAAATGTTCAAAACACACCGACAATAACACCGGAAGGTGCAGGTTCTTTTTTTAACGAGGGGGAAATGTTCAAAAGATACCGACAATAACACCGGAAGGTGCAGGTTCTTTTTTAACGAGGGGGAAATGTTCAAAAGATACCGACAATAACAC
>DWGO01000668.1:0-11306 GCA_018247635.1 Eurytides dolicaon deicoon
GTAATTTCACTGACCTTCAAATATTCCGTACACAGTAGGGTTTACACACTACTGCTTGGCGGCATAATATCTGGCAATGCAGTGGTACCGCCCCATTCGGACTATGCAAGAGTCCTACCACTTAAACGGACGGACGAATAAATCTTTAAGTTTGACTGTAATCAATCATCGCGTTATTCATAATCTTGGGAGTACAGAAACAATAAATCAAGATACCAATTATAGTCTTTTCAAAAACATATTTAATAGTCACTTGAGAGTTAAAAAAAAAGTTATTCTAGTTTATTTTCTCCGTCCTCGTCGTGTGGTATCATCCAAATCTGGTAGCATTTTATCACTAAACATGTTAGCCACCATTCTAACATTCTCGGAACCAACGGTACGTTTCTAAAAAGATTTGTTATTTTTAACATATGAATGTACATACATAAAAATAACAGGTGTTGAATAATGCAGTAGATGATTATCTAAAGTCGCGGCGAGCATTGGTTTCAACAAAGTAACTTTTATTACGATAATTTTAAATAATTTACATAATTACATCGAATGAGGGCTCGGCCACTCGGACGCTGGTGCTGCTCAAGTTGGATGTGCTTATCTTACACGACGTAAACATTTTGGTTGGATGTTATGGCGCCAATAAAAAACTCCATTCAAATCTGTAAAATTATATGCTAATCCCTAACATACAATAAATAATATATATATATAATGAAAATATATAATATAATGAAATAATGCGTAAACAGAAGCAGCGGTCGATATCACATAAGAAAGAGTTTACGTCAAATGCCGACAAATTATTTTACACAGAAAAATGATATCTAAAATATGCATATATAAATAAAATTAACTTGAACGTAAAATGTAATACATCAATTTATTTGTTTTATAAGTCGTTTTTATAACGTAAGCGACACCTTTGTACATAATAGCAAAGTGCATCGCAGTATTTGGAAGCTTGAAGGTTATCGACTGCTAAGCAGGTTGATCTCTGCCACCCAGGGATGTATGATGGTACAACTCTATGCCCAGTAATTCTAGATCACTCCAAGCAAACATTGCAATGAGTCCTACCACTTATCATTGAAAAAAAAAAATCACGCGGAAAGTACTACACCAGGAATAAAATTACTAATGATATAAAATAATAAAATTTACTTGGTATGTGGCTTTGTTCATCTTATTACTCAGAAATGTGTTTGGCGTTAGTCTATAAAAATTACTATCAATATGTTAAGCAGAATAAAGCCGAAATTTATGCGAGTAAATGTACTTGTGTGTGTTTGTGTGTGTGTGTGTGTTTGTGAATGTGTTTTCTCTAATACCGATGGTACAAATACAAACGTATAATAAAAAGGTGATATATATACTAATGACTAATAAATATATATATATATATACACACACAAAATTATTTTTTTTTTAATTTTTCACAGTTAGAATTATTTACAGCAAACATTGTTACAGATTAGATATATATGCAGAAAGGTATATATGCATAAAAAACACACAATACACAAAAACGATGGCGATCTCTTATGACTACACTACATATGAAATACTTCTTTTTCTCATGCAACGATTTACGAATATGGTTAATATTATTTAAATTTATTATTTCTTAAAGTTCACGTCGGTGCCCGAGATATATCTATGTCACTTTATGGTCCTTTGTATCCACAACATTCGACGAGTATGGTAAACGCGCATTCTTTCGACTCACTTAAGTAAAAGAATTTAAATCTACGTAGCGTGTAGCGGTTCAAAAGGACACGTAACACAGATAAATTTAATCACAGAAAAAAACATCTTGAAGTAGCAATAAAATAGTTAAATAACATTTTATTCCGGATACCCAAACCATAATGAATGTAAATGTATATAAGTCTAGAGGTCTCAGAGTACAAAAAAACGAAAATAGTAAGTATTTTTAAAAGAGTAATCTAGGAATTAAAGAAAGACAGATACAATATAATTGATAAAAGGCAACACACGACATGTTTTTTTAGTCCAATACTACGAGTATAATTAAATTCTAAATGTCGAAATGATAAATATGTTTGACTTGAAACAAGTGTTTATTAGTCAAATATTGGGAACAGTGGAATAAATAGCAATAAATTAATATCGACGACCACTTGCTTCTGTAACTTAAAAACTGCAATTTGTTCTATTTCCAATATTGGAGAAGTTCTTGAGCAAATAATAATTGATGGTCTTCAGATTTTTGACTTTTCCCTGCGTGTCAGATTATTTTAGAAATCTACGCTGTTCCAATTATTTTTTGTAATGAAATTATCTACAAAGATAGAGATATAAATAGATATTATTTTTGTAAGTTACTCAAAAAAGTCTACAGGTACTTTCCGTAATGTTGAAATTAAATATAAGATAACGTACGTGAAACAGCTGCCATACAAATAAGAGCATTAGAGATCTCATGTCGACAATCATATCTTCTTTTCTTATTAAAGGAGCTAGTTTTTTTTTTTGTAAATGAACAGCTTTAAAATCGTATGCCGGAATACTTTTAGTAAAATATTTTTCCACGAGTATGATGTGTGGCTTTTTGCATATTTCACCTGTGTACATATATCCCAGTGATATTTTTTATTTGACCACGTCCAAATCAGAGCTGCTTGAATTGCCGATTACCAAGTTCTTTCTGATCAGATCGATCCATTGGCCTTCGCGGAGATGTTTCGTCGCTTTGCATATTTTATAGATTGGATTGCTCGGTTGAATTGTTCGGACTAATACCGGCCGCTGAGTTCTGCCTCCGAACCATGCGAAAAACACTCAAATACCATATAGATGGTTGGCAATCCTCCATCGTGCGCTTTTTCCAAAATTTCTTCACACGCACTATTAACTTGTGGAATCGGTTGTCGCCGGCTGTATTTCCGGACCGATGCGACTTAGAGACCTTCAAGAAGAGAGCCTATTTCCACCTTAAATCCTAATCTATTTAAAAAAATAAAATAACATCTTGCTAACAAACGTAACGTTTGAAATAAGTTTTTTTTAAATAAATTAATTTTAATTAATATTTTAGGCGAATTTTTATTGGTTTTTTCGTTAGTTCTTCTATAGTGTCGCAACGGTAAACACCAGTCCATTTTTGGCATAATGACAATATTTGACAAATAGAGGGTACTGTTTCTACGGAGAAATATCGAATTCAAACAGAATATAAACTAACGCGCCCCAGTCGGCGTGGCATTGCCAGATATTCTGCCGCAAACAGAAGATTTTTGAAGGTCATTGATGCCAGCGAAATTCCAGGGCAAAGATAGAGATCATCTAATATGACGAAGATATCTAATATGAGTGACGAGCGCAGCACAGAGCCAAGCACGGTCTGTTTGGTACTATGTTGATATGGGCAGGCGCGAGGTTTACCATCAGACGCACGACTTGCTCGCATCGCCACTTTATCTTGTAAAAAAAGTAATTAAGCCTAGTAAAAAAGGGAAGAATTTTCATAAATTAGAATCATTTAACCAACTACGACAACAGATGCATAAATCACACCAGAATATATAGTCTGCTATTATTTTAATCGTACCACGTGTAGGTTAAAAGGAGTGTAAAAACGAGTTTAATAATCGTCCCTATTTAAATGTCTCGAGCACCATGGAATGGCAGACGCGTAAATGCCTTCTGTATTTACGTTACGCATGCGCTCGACCCCCATGACTCATTACAAATGATCTCCTATCGTTGTCAAGAATAATGGTACATACGTATGGTGGTTCCAACACTTCATTATCTCATAATGCAACGTCTATTACGTACAAACACCACGGTGTCCTAGTTATTGTGAGCGTAACTATTATTGAGAATACGTTACATAATTAGTTGATTGTAACGCATTTTAACTCGGTTAACATTCGAATCGTGACGTGTTATAATATTCTACGATGTGATATATTTATAGCGTTATATTAGTTTAATACAAACAACAACAAAACATATGTACAATAGATGTAATAATTATTTTTGCGAAAACAGTTCCCGCAATAAAACTCAAGAAGTCTTATTAAATTAATTTAAAAATAAATACAAGACGTAATTAAAAATACAACAGCAAAAACAAGCAAAACACATATTTAAAATAACTTTATAAAGTACTCGTAATAGGACTCTTGCAGAGTCCGACTGAGCGGTACCTCTGCATTGCCAGATATTCTGTTTTCAACCAGTACTGTGTTAGCACTAATGTGTTCCGGTTTGTAGGGTAATGACGCCAGTGAAATTACAGGGCAAAGAGATGGACCATAATATCTCTAGGTCACAGAGCCAAGCACGTTCCGTGTGTTACTGTGTTGTTATTGGCAGGCGTGACGCTTACCATGAGGGAATTGGAACCAAAACTTGCTGGAAGATTTACATTTTTAAGACTATACTTTCAATAGAATCTATGAACGAAATAGCCATTACAACTGGTTCTTGATCAATTATACTATGAGATTTACAATTTTTTACATCCACTCTATAAAAAGCGCCGCAAAACAAATTTTACAAATTTCGTTAGAAAGATCTAATATTTTAATGCTAGTTCAATATCGTGAGCTGTATGCCAAGCACACATGTGCAACTGTAATATATTTAACGTAAAAGAACCAAAAAGCATTAGATGTTTGAATAGAAGCCCGAAATCGAAAATCTCGAATTGACCTTCACAGCAAAATTAAAAACTACTGTATTAATGCTACTAACCTACATATAACAAATAATTATAGAATTATTAAAAATATGGAGTAAAGAAAAAAATTATTACAAAAATATTTAACAATACCTCAACCAACATTTACAACCAAATTATGTATAAAGTATGTTTTCAATTTCGTTCAAATAACAATTAAACAATTCAAAAAACCTTGAAAGTTTGGCATTTGACAATTGGCATTTACGCGATTTCTCCGCAACGTTAAATATTTTTTTTTTATTTTATTACAAACCAATTCACAGCTCTTTGTCCCATAACATAACATACATAAACATATTCATCCCATGTGGGATTTATTATTTTTATTTCATCATCATCATCATCATATTCAGCCCGTATCGGTCCACTGTCTCTTCGTTTGCTCTTTTTATTTTTATTTATTATTTCAGGGATTTTAAACATACCAAACATTTTTTTTTTACTTTTTGACTCAAGGAGCAACAATATTGAAGTAATAGTATTAATTCAAAATTGAAACTACAAAATAGTAACTAACGAAATAAAAGTAATTCTTATTGCATATGTGTTGATTAAGCACACTATTTAGACGATATTCTGTACCACAAAACAACTGGTTAAATAGATAGCAAACAAGCGTTTCTTCCAGTTTCTTCTAACGTTATGTGATAACTGTGAATACAAAAATGTTGCTCACTATGAAAAACGGTAAAAAAGCATAAATATCAAAATTTTTGTACTTTTTCAAAGAATCTTTATTCCTTTCTGATGTTTTGTTTTAGATTTTTAGTCAAGAATGTTTTTTAACTATTTATCTATGTTTAGATATTTTCTTTCAAATAACTTCGTTATGCTTAATACTTTATATTATTAACTGCAAACGAAATGCTTTTACTTAGCAGCAAACTCATAATGCTTATTACTTCTTCTCAATAACTGTTCCGAAACTTTTTTTATGTTTATGAAACAAAAGTTTGGTTAAAAAACTACAGGCTTTTCATCCAATTTAAAAATAATGTTTTAACAGAAAGAAAATATTACATTTTTATTAAGCGTTCAAATGTTCTGCAATAACATATGCATAGTTACATCATATATTAGACTTACTATAGAAATATCTATAAGTATGGATCTATTAGCTATTAACTTATTTATCATTTTCCTTAGAATCTTACAGCATACTATAGGACTCTTCTGCAGAGTCCGAGAGAGAGGCGGTACCACTGCATTGCGAGTAATTTTACTACCAAGCAGTAATGTGTAAGCTCTACTGTGTTCCGGTCCGAAGAGCAATTTTTCCAGTGTAACTACTGGAAGAGATACACTCGTAACATCTTAAATCTCTGTGATATGAAAAAAACACAGTGCCAAGAGCGTTCTGTGTGATACTGTGTCGTTGTACGCAGACTGGTCGCCTACCATCAGGCGTACGAATTACTCGTCTCGTCACTTTATCTCTTAAAAAAGCTATTCGAATATATATTACGCTTTTATAAATATAGTAAATCAAGGTGTAATTGTTGATTTGATGTCTTGTTCTACTTTCGTACAACGGGGCAACGGGTGAATATGATTTACGAAGTGGGTGTTTTATTAACTTATCACGTTCTATCAATTCGTCTTCTTTTTAGTTGGTCCCTAAATGCTGAGGATGTTGACCCCTGTCACATAGTCGCGTACAGAACAGCCGTTTGCCATGATTGCCGGTTTTCCGCCAGATGTAGTGCCTCGTGTATAGTCATTTTTAGGACCTTGAGGATTAAGTCAGCAGCAGTTAAGATTAAGTGTAAGTGGTAGGACTCTTGCAGAGTTCGATTGGGTCGGTACCACTCAATTACCAGATATTCTACCGCCAAGCAGTAGTGTGTAAGCACTACTGTGTTCCGGTTTGAAGGGCAATGATGCCAGCAAACTTACAGGTCAAAGAGATAGACGATCTAATATATCTGGACTAGCGCAGCACAGAGCTAAGTACGCTCTGTGTGGTACTGTTTTGTTATCGGCAGGCGTGACGCTTACCATAAGGTGCACGACTTGCTCGTCTCGTCACTTTATCTCTTAATAAAATATATTAGCCCAACGAGCTGGTCTGCGGCCACGTGGTCTGTTCTCTTCCACCTTTCCTAGTAGGATGGACCTTTCTAGGTTAATCGTGGATCGTTCTATCAATTAACCCATAATAAAAGAGGCATTGAAAGCTACACACACGACGGTTTTGTCCAGAAAGGCTAAATCAGATTAAACCCGACGTCAGGGTAATTTAAACGTGGGTCCAATCTTGATAATTGGAAAGATAGGCGACGCGGCGATTCTTCCGGTGTCAATAACCCTAACCATAAACCTCGTTTCAGCATCGATAAACGCAATAGTCGAGTCCATATTTTAAGTTATTTACTCATATCTCTATATATACTATAATATGAAACATATCGATTAAGATTTATAAACCAAAAATTAAATTACATCTGATCAGTTGCAATTAGTATACGTTACTTCCTTAGAAATACTGATTTAATATGAACTCTAATAATATAAAAAAATAACTGGTTGAACTACTGTATATAGTATTTAGGTTTTATTTTTTCTAATTGGTACTCGTAACAGTGCTGGTTTATGTTACCTTATAAAGAATACCACCCATCGCGATTTCCATGAAGACCTAATGAAAGTAAAGCTATATAAGGAAACTCTCTCTCTTTTAGATTGATTCATGACGTTTAAAATAAACAATAAATTAATTATAGACAAAGTATGTATACTTATATATTTTAAACAGATACTTAATTGTTTTTCATGTTATTTTTTATCAAATCAAAATAAACCCTTTCTGTATTTGTTAAATCAAACCAATTAACTTAATGTATATTAATAGTCTTTCTCTCTTTTTGTTTCCATAACTTTTGTTATGTTTTACCACACTAAGCATTAAAGTTTTTTACACAAAAGTAAAAAAAGACGTTTATATTCAGAGTTTCAATTAATTTATTTATGATACTGATTTAAATGGTACTTACAATGACTTAGTTATGTATGTGACGAAAAAAAGTTCAATAATTCGCACGTAGTAGTTAAAACATCACACTTAATTTTTTTAATAAAATAATCAATGTTACAGTCTGTACATCATACACTTACAGGATTTTTAACGTCACAGTTAATCCGATCTATAGTAAGATTTTTTTATAATTTATTTAATTTCAATCAATACGGTCTTGTCGTTTTGGTATACTTGGAATTTCAGAAATGTATGTACCTTGGATAAAACAGTTTGCAATATAAACATAAATATAAGAAGTTGGTACATAAAACTTCTATGTTAATTGAATAAGCTATGAATGTTGTTATGTAGTAAGTGTAATAAGTATTTATATTCCGTAACTTCATTTGCTATATTTTTATAGTATTTGTTTTATTTTTTTTATTTCACTTTCTACATCTACATTACATTTGTACATGCAATGGAAGTTTTACTAAGTCGGACTCTACAAGAATCCTATTAGGATTCTTGTAGAGTCCGACTGGGTCAGTACCACTACATTACCAGATATTCTGCCGCCAAGTATTAGTGTGTAAACACTACTGTATTCCGGTTTGAAGGGCAATGATGCCAGCGAAATTACAGGGCCAAGAAGTCTAATATCTCTGGATGATGAGCGCATCATCTGTGCTGCCAAGCACGCTCTGTGTGGTACCGTGTTGTTTTGGGCAGGCGTGACGCTTACTATACTCGTCTAATAAAAATACATCTAAATCTTTCACGTTTTATATCTAGTATATAATATGTCATTTGTGTTATATTGTCTGTATTGTTGCATTGGACTACACTGTCAGGATAGTTGTAGGGGTATAAATATATAATAATAAATACTTACGTACATTATCCCATTGTCTTTTAAATATAGAAACGATCCAATTAACTTATATCAGAGACGAGTTCCATTAATCAGTTGCAACAACGAGCGTATATAATTTGACAAGACCTGTGTTTTGAATTGACGTGCTTATTAAACGCAGCCAGCGGTCTGTTTGTAACGTTAATATTGAATGACAGTTCAATTAATTGGTTGTCGTGGTTAATATTCGGTGCTGATGAAGGGGAAATTCTTTTTTTTTACATTGCTCAAGGGCGTACATGGAAAGTAATATAAAAACCTTTACATGTATGTATACATAATATCTAGAAGCTGGTATGTATGTACGAGTATGTATGAATGAGGAATACCTCGAAGCTGTGACAATGACCTCCCGTATGCCAAACGTATTGTGACCTCAATTATTTCAGTGCCAATCCAACGTAGCGTGAACTTCACTTATTAAAAATACTTACATATATTGTAAATGTGAAAATATGTTTGTAAATATCATTCATGCTTCAGTTGTTTTTTGACCTTGATAAATTGTTAAAAAAAACTACGGCTTCATAATCTGTAGCTCGTGGTCGAGTACCAACATTTCCTGACACCACTCACTGAATAGATTAGTTTATGTGGAAATTACCACTGCATAAATGAAGTAGGTACCCCAGAAGAAAGTTTCTAGTTATGGACTTTTCTCTGATGAATGAGGAGCCCCAAGTCTTATAGCAACAGAGAACATACTTAATATCATATGCCCGATCCAGACTATCGCGAGGCGCCTCCTAGTGGCTCTCAGCACAAGTCTTGGCGAGTGGAGGCTAGCTGGACGGCTGTGGACACACTCTCGATTTATTCAGTTGTTCGCAACGTCTACTACACACACACTCGCGTCCTTTGACTCGCGCCGAAAAACCGACACAGAGCAAAGCGACGGCGAGGCGAGCCGAAGGAACACGAGGGGACGCGAGCGCACCATCTACACTCTCGTAGCTCTCGTCCCTTGTGTAGCCTCGTGGAGATTCTGGTTCGGGCATTAGGTGTCCATAAGCTAGTCACCAACACCATTAGATGAATTACTTGCCCGGTCAGATATTCTTGCAATTTAACCGAAAAATATCTGACATCCTTACTAATAATTATATCACATATATCTTACTAGTATACATATACATAAATCTGAACGCATATTGTTGGTCTGTCGGTATGTCCTTTCACACATTATCAAAGCAAGGGATCAGTAACATTTTTCATAGACGCAGATCGTCGTACGGAGGCATGTGGGTATTGCTGTATTAATATCCTGGAGTAATAAGCTACTGTTAATCCAAATTCACCTGGTACGGTTTACGTATGCAAGTGAACGCAGTAATTTTGCATTTTAATCGCAATTAGCAGCTTTACAAGCGTCGGCACTACTACGGTTTGAACACTAATTGTGATTTTAAGGAAAAATTTTTAGTTATCATTTTCAAATTATATGTTTTACATGGTGTTTTAACGCCTTGTTACTTTAATTTTCAATTACCTAGTTAAAACTGATGCAAAGCTATGTTGTTTAGTACATGTTTCTACAGCACAAAATATAAGCAAACAAATTTGCGAAAAAGCGAAACATAGGCAAGTTACTTTACATACCTGTCTAAAACGTAGGTAACCCAGGTTTAAGTCAAAATGATAACAAAACAATAGAATATACAACACAAATTTTAGTTTAACAAAACCTAAGAAAACACTTAGTGAAGCGGCAAAGTCAACTTGCCCCTGAGGATTAAAATATAGTCATGAGTGCAAAATCGTGACTCGCATCCTGAGCAAAATGTTCCCTCCGAGTAACTTCGCTTTAAGCGTCCATTGTTACCAAACCTATCCTAAGCTCGTAACTCTTCGGCTATTGAGAATTCGATGACCTCGATCGATAATAGTGTTGGGGTCAAGTACGTCGTGACGTAGTCCTATTTTGGTTTATCTTATTTACGTACATACATATATACATATATATCAAAATTATATTTATTTTTAGTGCTTTTTATATATTTTTTTAAACTGCATTATTTTTTACAATAATTGGTCAACTTATATTAACCGTGGACCCGAGTTGACTTTTTGTTATGACGATATGATTTGATGTGTTTTTCAATGTTCTTTTTCTTTATTGGTATTATATTTAATTTTTTTATATACTTTTCATTTCGCTAGGTCAATAAACGCCATCTTTAATCATTTTGATAATTTCCTCTGAAGGAGGAACAGACCAATAAACACAATTTTGTATTTATAATTTTAAATAGTTAAATAAATAAAGTTGAAATGAGTAAAATGACGAAAACAATAGACCTTTCATGGTTAATATTACATAAATTAAATGACGTTCTATTGGCAATTGCATTCTTTATAGATTACAGAGTCCCGCTTTTAATACTGATTTACAACAGTCCATTCATAGATACCTGCATCCATAGTACTTATGTAAACTGTACCTTGCAAAGTGTGCTTGGCTCTGTGCTGCGCTCGTCACTCAGTAATATTCTACCTCTTTGCTTAGTAATTATGCTGACAGTTCGCAGTTTTTCATGTATTGAAATAAAACAAAAAATTTATTTAAATATATCGCATTAGATGGAGTGTAAAATTTCCGTTTAGCGTTCCATATTGTTTTTTTTTTCTAAATGACGAAACGGGCAAGTCGTGCATCTGTTGGGCCAAACGCTGCGCTCGTCACCCAAACATTTAAGATGTTCTCTGAAACACAACAGTGC
>DWGO01000669.1:0-11303 GCA_018247635.1 Eurytides dolicaon deicoon
TATATATATAGCGATAAATATAAGGCTTTTTATTTATTTATTTATCATTATTTATATACAGTTGCATCCGACTTGTCACTGAGGTTAATAATAAATGTGTTTCTTTTATGATCATGTGCTAATGATAACGTCAATTATCAATTAATTAAATTATAATGAAACTTAAATGCAGCAGCATTTACACTAATGAATATAAGCACAAACTATCTTCTGAGCAGAACTGCATTACGAGACGGTGGTAGCTTCCTCACGAACTTACATGTAAACATGGCGATTCGAAAGTGCCTATTTGAATAAAGATATTTTGATTTGATTTGAATGCTTGGCAGTTACATTTGCCGAACTAAATCACTCAATGAAAATTTAAAAATCTTGCAATGTTAGGCCTTACATCTTGTTTTTAACAATTAAACGTCACGCCTGCCCATAACAACACAGTAACACACAAAGCGTGCTTGGCTGTATGCTGCGCTCATCACCCACACATATTAGTTGGTCTCAGATGCTCGTCTCGTCACTTTATCTCTTAAAAAAAGTCTAGCACGAGACTTAATGTATTAGTAAGATAGATTATGATTAGGTGGAAACGCTGAATACCAGCTTGTTAGTGAACGGGTACAGTAATTATTACAATTTACAGCTCAGTGGGCCGATGGTGCCAAGTAGTATAATATTGTACATAATAAGTACTGTCCTCAACAGAATTTTAACGACATTAAATGACCAGAGAATAAATTGATTACTCAATGATTTATTTACTTTTATAGACTTAATTTTATTTTGTATAACGTGTGTTCATCTTTTCTTAAATTGTCCGGGGTGTAAAATAAACTATGTCACTGCCCAAATACGTATCTTTGCATATTTGGGCAAAAGCAAAATCATGCCGACTTTTAAGAGTATTAAAATAATAAGTTTTGAAATCAAATAAAACATAATTGTGGGTAAAGATTCGAGGAGCCACGAAAACACATATCATCTTAAATAGCATTTTATATTAGTTTAAATTGCATTCGATTAACATTTATTTATTTTCACACTACAATGATGCAGATACAAAAAGGACTTCTTAAAATTAAATACGACATCTTTTTTTTACGAAAAATAAATAAATATTACTGGTTTATTACGTGCCAATTTTCACTTAAATATACCTCCTAATGTATTTTAACCAAAAGCTCACATTTGACAGATATTTACATATATGTAGATAGTCATTAACAATGTAAATCGTGTACATTACCACATGTAGTGTAAGTAACTGTAACTGTAAACGTTACACCTTTAGTTGTAATAAATTCAAACCGTCTTAGCAACAACGGTCAAGCTTTTATACATATCCTACACGCGAGCTTAAGCACCATGGTAACTTAACATGTTATGTTAACGATTCGACAGTGATATGCATGTTCCGTTCTGAAGAAACTTTTTGATGTACATTCACACACATCTTTTAATCCGAGCACATGATCTCGACCCCTATGATTAAATGTAAAAAACAGTCTTAATTAAATAAAACTAAGTAAGTAAACATTCTAAGTGGCCAATTGCCAGATATTCTGCCGCCGAGCAGTAGTGTGTAAGCACTACTGTGTTCTGGTTTGATAGGCATTGGAATTACAGAGCAAAGAGTTAGACCATCTAATATCTCTGGGTGAGAAGCGCAGCACAGAGGCAGGCAAGCTCTGTTTGGTATTCTGTTTGATGGGCAGGCGTGACGTTTACCATCAGGCGCAACACTGGCTCGTATCGACACTATCGTAAAAAAAATTGATCTCATTTCTTTTGGGGTAGTACTCTTTTGCAGAATCTTCCTGGGATAGTACCAGATAGTGCAGTATTAGTTATTCTACTACCAAGCAGTAGAGTAGTGGGCACTGCTCTTCTTGAATGGCAATGATGCCAGCGTAATTATTGGGCAAAGAGAAAGACCATCGTATATCCGAGTGTAAAACCAAGCACGTTCTGTGTGGTACTATGTTGTTATGGACAGACGTGATTTAGACATGATTATAAGTACATAGTTCCGATTGCCTAATGCATTACTTATCCATGCAGAGAACTGGTTTGTACCCGTCAATTGTACACCACGCTTTGAAAACCTATATATGGAGGCATTTTTCATAATGAGGAGATTAAAATGATGAAAGAAACTATATTATATGTATTGACAATATAGCATAATATACTTTCTTCATTCGACGTTCCCATCAGCAGTGTGTCACGAATATAATTGTCAGATAGTGGTCAGACGAAGCGCAGTTCAGCCGACAATTCGATGACACATTTGAAAAAAAACAATACAACTATTGCTGAGTTTCCTCATAGTTTGCTAAATAAGCTATCACGGCGTTGCTGCCGTAATTTGCGGAGATGATTTTTATAGTATATTCATAATTTGCTCTCATGCGGTTGGAACTTTTTCTTT
Source organism: Eurytides dolicaon deicoon (assembly GCA_018247635.1). Lineage (NCBI taxonomy): Eukaryota > Metazoa > Arthropoda > Insecta > Lepidoptera > Papilionidae > Eurytides > Eurytides dolicaon. Next base: position 2,429 of record DWGO01000669.1, read on the forward strand.
GCGGTCGTCGTACGGTAACGATATTGAATTTTTTTTTATGATTTTTAACTATTACTCGAATGGAGAAGTGCGTTTCTCCGTAATCATTGAAAAAGGCGAAAGTGCCACACTCAAATTGTTTTCAGCCATTCGATTTATCCACCGGCGACTGTAATATGTTGTAATTGCGAACTGGCGTGGTTCGCAAACTTTTTTCAAATAAGAAACGTTCCTTTTAGTATATATTCTGAGCCGGTTGTAGATTCTTTACGAACTGACAACACTGACATTAAAAAAAAATAAAAATGATGATTCGAAAGTGGAAAAAAGACATCCGCTATCAAATCATATCAATCTTGAGTCAAAGTCAAAATAGATATATTCAATTTAGAGAAACTCTAAAGTTAAATAATTTGTTCCAAAGTGGTAGAACTCATTTGCAGGGTCCATCTGGATTGGTACTAATGCATTGCCTGTTTTTTAACTGCCACATAGTAGTGCGTCAGCACTGATGTGTTCTGATTCGAAGGGCAAGTGTGTCAACGTAGTTACTGGGCAAAGAGAAAGAACATCTTAAAACTCTAGGTGAAAAGCGCAGCATACTGCCAAGCGCATTCAATGTAGCGCTGTGTTGTTATGGGCAGGCGTGTCGCTTACCATCAGGCACACGACTTACTCGTCTCCTCACTTTAACTAATAATAAAAAAGAAAGTTATCAGTGAAGTTAACACTCTTTTTTATAAAAAAAATGTGTACAGGTTATAGTCGAGTCCATTTTGTCTTTTATCTGTAAGCAGCTCATTTGTAAACCCATTATGTCCATCATTGTGAAAACCCCTACAACACAGGAACATTATTTCCTAGGGCGGAAATTATCTTTAATAAAATAAAATAAATTAAAAATAAATAAAATCCGTAAAATTAATTTACATAATGTAAATCGATCATGTTCTAATTAAGCCACTAGGCGGTTGATTTGTATGCATATGATTGATATGCGACATCTTAAAGCGAAATCGTGACGTTGTTAATTAGATAGCTTACCTAATAAAGGCATTATTTATTGTTATAAATTACGGCAGAGGGAGAGACGAGATAAAAAGTGACGAGTCGAGCAAGTCGTGCGCCTTTTCTTTTCTTCTTTCTTTCTTTTTAATGTGATAAAGTGACGAGACGAGCAGGCCGTACGCCTCATGGTAAGCGTCACGCCTGCCCATAATAACACAGTACCACACAGAGCGTGTTTGGCTCTGTGATGCGCCCGTCACCCAGAGATATTAGATGGTCTATCTCTTCTCCCTGTAATTACACTGACATCATTGCCCTTCAAACCGGAACTCAGTAGTGCTTACACATTACTACTTGGCGGCAGAGCATCTGGCAATGCAGTGGTACCTCCCCAGTCGGGCTCTGCATGAGTCCTACCACTTGTAAAAACAATTGATTAACAAAAGACTGATTGACATTGATAAATACTTAAGACTAGACGACGAAAAATACACACCGATTAAATAACACGAACTCAAAACAAACTTAGAATTCTAATAACTAACAGAACACAATATCTTAACACGTTCCCCTTCTAAATAAGAAATGGTTGAATTGAAACATCTCAATGTCGCTGTAACACAGAGCAGACGCATTTCGACGCGTGAAATTGCGACGTTGATTCAACTTTACATGTCGGGGCGAAACAAGTAAAACCGCGGTGAGCGTAAACAAACACCCGAAGTCAATTTCCAAATTGCCCCGCAACAGTAAAGCCAACCCCTCCTTAATACAATAACACCCTGTCCTTGTCAACGTTTTGCCCTTTCTTTGACACGATCACCATTTTACAAAGACCTCCCACTTTTTTAAACGATAAAATGACGAGACGCGCAAATCGTGCGCCTGATGGAAAGCGTCTCGTCTGCACATAACAACACAGAACCACATAAAGCGTGCCCCGTGCTGCGCTCGTCTCCTAGAGATATAAGTGGCTGTCGATCTCTTTCCACTGTAATTTCGTTGGCATCTTTGTCCTTCGAACACAGTAGTGCATACACACTACAGTTTGGCGGTAGAACTGATGGAAAGCGTCTTTCTGCCCATAACAACACAGTACCACACAAAGCGTTCTCTGTGCTGCCCTCGTCACCCAGAGATATAAGATACTCTGTCTACCTCTTTCCACTGAAATTTCGTTGGAACCTTCGCCCTTCAAACCGGACCACAGTAGTGTTTACACACTACAGCTTGGGGACAGAACTGATGGTAAGCGTCACGTCTGCGCATAACAATACAGTACAACACAAAGCGTTCTCTGTGCTGCCCTCGTCACCGAGTGATGTAACATGGTCTGTCTATCTCATTGCCCTGTATTTTCGTTAGCATCGTTGCCCTTCAAACCGGAACACAGTAGTGCCTACACACTACTGATTCGCGGCAAAATATTTGGCAATGCAGTGGTACCGCCCACGTCAGAGTCTGCAAGAGTCCTACCACTTATAAGATTCTTTCTCATAATCTCCTTTATCAAAACGTCCTAACATACACAAACATAGAAAGACGGCACGGTAGCTCTATTTAAATTTGTCGAAATAAAGAACGATAATCGGGGTATAGACAAGGATTGTTTCTTTTTTTATTTAAAAAAATAACACACGAAGAATATAATCCATTTAGTCGCGTGCCGCGCAAATGCCTCGGCCGTTAAGGGAGCGCGTTGTTGGCGAGATCAAAAAAGCATTCGCTTTTCGAGCACCGCCGTCCTTTTATTTCGGCCATTCGAACCAGGGCGCAGAGGGTCGTTCGAAATTTAAAATGTACTTAAATTCAATTCGCATTTCCGCTAGGGATGTGCACATCGCCCGTCGGAATTGAGTGTTAGTGTTATTTCGTTTTATTTAAAAAAAATAGCGTTTTCTTCTTCTACTCAATTTGATAAATACTTTTTTTTACGGAATGAAGCGGATGAGACGAGCAAGACGTGTACCTGAAGGTAAGCGATTCGCCTGTTTATAATAACACAGTGCCACACAGAACTGTTTGGCCCTGCGCCCTGAGGTCTATGATGTTATATCTCAATGCTCAATAATTACGCTGGCATCTTTGCCCTTTAAACCGGAACACAGTAGTGTTTACCCACTACTGCATGGCGGTAGAATAACGAGTAGCAATGCAGTACCCCAGATGGACATAAAAGTTACTAAGAAGAGTCAATTTCGGGTGGATTTATTCAATATGACAATAAATCACTTTATCTCACCAATTCTATCCGTTAAGTCTACGTTCGTGACTGTATCTAACAAATCCTAATTAAACTACATAAATAATATTTTCACTGATGATTAATGCATTATTAAATAACAATGACTTATTTCGTAAAGTTAGAGCTTTCGTGTCTCACGAGTAATTTAATATTTTTACTTTAGTAATAAATTGGATTTTCCTCTATATAATTGTAAATAGGCAGAGACCACCTAGGAAAGTACCTACATTGCTATATATTCTAACAAGAAATTCACGATGTTCCGGTTTGATAGGCAATGTTTCCAGTAAAATTACTGGACATGTACTGGCGCAAAATGGAGGCCTATCCAGAACACTATTACATTTAGTTTTGTAGAAGTAAGCATGACGCTGGTCATTAGGCGTGCGCGCCTGCTCGTAGTATCACTTATTTCTCTAAAAATTTATTATTTAATTAAAATCTAGACATATTCCGACCGTTAAAACAATTTATACATTTTAATTTAAGTTCTCTAATTTAAATTTTTAAGTGTTAGTACTCTTGCAGAGTCCGACTGAGTCGGTACCACTGCATTGCCAGATACTCTGCCGCCAAGTAGTAGTGAGTAAGCAGTAGGTTTGAAGGGCGATGATGCTGGCATAACTCTGGAGTTACAGCGCAAAAACATAAACCATCTTATATCTCTGGGTGACGAGCGCAGCACAGTGCCAAGCACGCTTTGTGTGATACTGTGTTGTTATGGGCAGGCGTGACGCTTACCATCAGGAGCACGTGCTCGTCTCGTCACTTGATCCTCAAAAAAAAAAACATTAAATATTAAGGGTCACAGACTAAATCAAAAACATTGTATTTGACTATATATCCTAGTATAGATATTGAGATGACATTGAACTCATTTATTTTGTGGATAAATTTACTTTTTCATCTTACCTGAACAGCAGGGCACAAAAAGTAATTAGGTAGTCGAAGTATGAGATAGTTCACGTGTCCATATACGGTTGGGAGACGGCGCGTGCGCACCGGTCACCGCTATGCGTATGACATTCCATTACAAACTGGAATTCGATGCAAACGAACTCCTGTACGCCGCTAATCTCCTGGTACCTGGTTTCGATTTCGACTGGTTTCAATTCGTATATCGGATCCTGATGGCTCTTAGTTAGTCGACAATTCCCTGTTTTTTGTCATATTTATTTTTTCTTTTAGGAGATGTGACGATCAAGGCCTCTGCGATTGATGGTAAGTGATACGTTCGCCCATAACAACACAAAACTACACAGAACGCGTTTTGCCCTGCGCTGCGCTCATGGCACAGAGATTATAAATATTATGTTTCTATTCGCTGACAATATGAGCCTTCAAACCGAAATGCGGTTGTGCTTGCTCGACGACAGAATAAATAGCAATTCACTGGTATAACACGCATGTCCTAATGTGTGACCCTGTGGGGTTCATCCAACTCGTGGAAACTTAGCGTTTCTAGGGGTTCGGTGATCTGATGAAGCTTTATAGAACTGCCTATGCCCAAGCTATCAATGTTAGTCTACAAGATTTAAGCTGGACGACATTGGATCAAAAGCCCAAAAATACGGCAGCAAACGATTCATGGAATTAAACCAGCACATAATACTTTTGCTGTTGCCCATCTGACGATAGTTTTAGTTTTAGTTTGGGGGTCATACAATAAAAAAAAAAACTGAGCACACCAACACTGCTAAACCTAAAGATGTTATTATCTGCCTCTGCATGACCGGTCCAAATAAATAAATATAAATTTCGCTACACCCCTGACTAACTGTGACATTTTGCCTTATTACATTCTTTTCTTTGACTACGAAAAGTATCATATCATAAAGACCTCTGTAAAGTATTCGAAACATCAGGATTAAAAAAAATTTAAAGTGATAAAATCTCTAAATTTCTTTGATCATCAGTCCTAAATAAGAAAAAAAAATACTGGTGACACGAAAAATAAATAAAAATAATACAAAATATATTTGTTCTAGGTCTTATACGCAGCCTTACTCAAGTAAACTGCAAACTCGTGTCATATTTAATGTTTTTTAATTTTTTTAGGATATAAGCTTTGATCTTCAATCTAAATGCAACAACTGTGACAGTAATCGCTAATCATAAACTGATTAGTACGCGTTTTCCACCGTTTTTTGGTGGTTATCTTAAGAATTATCGCAATTGATAGAGACCTGACATCAATAGTAGTTATAAGCGGTTATAACCTGTTTGAATGCATTAGGAATGCAGAGGAATTGAATGCATTGCACAAGAACCTCTGGTGGCTGTATATAAAACTTCCACATATTTATGTCGTATCAAACTTCGCCATTTACACCATTTGACAATGAGAGAAAATTCGGTATAGTCTATGACACAGCCATACAAACAAGATTTGGTAATTATATGAAGTAATTTTTGTAAAAAATCAACTGATCACAAATAAATCTGATATGAGTTCCTAGAATTATTTTTAATTTTGACTTTGTGGGATTAGTGGAATAAGTTTAAAATATTAAATGTATTAAACGAACAAGTTACAATGTCCAACTACATTTAATGTCTTTTTTTATTATAAAACTAATTATATTCCGATACTAATAAGAATTAAAATAAGTACAAAAACGTTGAAAAAGGAAGATATTAATTAAATAGAAAATAAAGCCACCATATTGGCCAGAGCTTTGGTGCCCACGCTACAGACTCGCATTTATTATTCGCGCACCGTAACCACGTGTTCGGGTCCTTACATAATCCAAAACACCGACGCGGCTACAACCTGCGCGGCCGCAATGGCGGTGTTTTTGCCGACTTCCGGGAGGAGAGCAGGCGGTTCCGCATCCGGCGGAAGCGTGCAGATGAGATTCGGTGGAGTTTTTGTGCGGCCCCGCTCAGTGGCGCTTCCGGTGCGTACTTGACACGGTCGTGGTACAAACCGATTGAAGGTGCATTCTGACCTTGGGGTCGTATTTCGTCTCTGTAGGGCATCCATTGAATCGTCCTCGCGATACCGAGCCATCAAGGGCTCAGAGTATACGAAGAGACCTTGTTTTTTATGATTCAGCATGTCCGATTAATTTAATTCGGTAGTGGTAAACTTTTGTTTGACATAATGCTCAGTGGGAACGTGTCGTTTTTTCTCTCGCATCTATTATTAGACATTAACAATGGCGTTTCTGCATTCGAATCGTGTTAGAGATTCGTGTGGAGCGAAGTTTTTTTTACATACTTTACATATTACATAAATAATTATGAAGTTAAATTGCAGACTTGACCGTATATGACTTTAAGATAGAGAAAGGTAGACGAGCAGATCATACGCCTGATGGTAAGCTTCACGCCTGCCCATAATAACACAGTACCACACAGAGCGTGTTTGACTCTGTGTTGCGCTCGTCACTCAGAGATATTAGATGGTCTATCTCTTTGCCCTGTCATTGCCCTTCAAACCGGAACACAGTAGTGCTTACACATTACTGCTTGGCGGCAGAATACCTGGTAATGGCAATGGCAGTGATACCTCCCCAGTCGGACTCTACAAGAGTCCGACTGGGGAGGTACCACTGCATTCATCATTTCTTGTACGAGTATGTATATTCTACATGTGCACAAACAGGACCTAAATGTAGGGTACACATGCGTTTCTTTATGATGGTAAGATATTGTCGATATCTCGCAATAACGAATCCTAAGGACAAATTAATATTTTTTACTTTGGGTAATTTTTATACATTTTCATTGCGATCATACGAGTCCTTTGTTTTTAGTTTAAGGCTAAAAAGGTTAGTACTACTGTGTTCCCCTTTGAAGGGCAATGATGCCAGTGAAATTACTGGGCAAAGTGGTGGGTGACGAGCGCAGCACAGAGCTAACTCTGTGTGTTAGGTACTGTGTTATTATGGGCAGGCGTGACGCTAACCATCCGACGCACGACTGACTCGTCTCGCCACTTTATCTTGTAAAAAAAAAGGTTACTTCGTAATACTGACGCCTGCCGTGCCACTGTAGCCTTGCGCTGGGCTTGTCACCCAGAAATTAAGGATTTAAGATTTTTTTATCTCGTCGCTCAGTAATTACAATGGCATCATTTCGTTGTCTTTCCAACTGGATCATATTACTACTTGGTGGCAATGCAATCATTTATAAACCGCTTGGATATGTGAAACTTAGCATTATTTTTAGCAATAATACGGCGACACAATGCCAATCTGAACCTGCTTGGCCTTGCGCTGTGCTTGCGATCTAACACGCTCAGAGATTAACGATTTGATATCTATCTCTAAACCCATTAATTACATCGGCTACATTGCCCGTTAAAACGGAACACAGTAGTTTAACGCACGGTGGTGGAATATAGTAATGCACTATGCAGTGGTACTCTCCCATGCAGTCTGCAAAAAATCGTAGTATTACAATGACGATTAACATTTTTATCTTTTTGAAATAAAAATATTGATGGTCACTTTTTTTAATTAAAAGTATTGTAGATGAATACTACAACCGTTTTCTTTGTCCAAAACTTAAGTGACGGCGCTAGCAGCTGATAAGTCTTCTACTACATTTTATCTTATTTCTAAATTAATAAAACAATTAAAAAATAATAATTTCAGTGTTGCTTGTCACCATTCTAAATGGTAGGAATCCGACTGAAGCGGTATTAATTCATTGACAGATATTCTGCCGCCAAGCACTAGTGTGTAAGCACTACTGTGTTCCGATTTATAGGACAATTATTCCGCCGATATTACAGTACAAAGAGATAGATCATCTAATATATCTGTGTAACGAGCGCAGCATAGAGTTACGGACAGGCGTGACGCTTACTACCAGGCGCACGACTCGTTTGTCTCCTCATTTTATCTTTTCATAAAAAAGCATTATTCAAGAAAAGTAACCAGATATGTAAGCAATGTTAAATAAGACATAATCGTTACAAGATAACGGATTGAGATCATGGTTTTTGTGTTTATATTGTATGATACTAATCAAGTTTGATTGCCATAATGATAAATTTATTTTTTTAATCAGTTAAAAATACAACTTATAATGCCGGTTCCAAATCGTATATTATGTTGGAAACATCGATAACTATATACATATGTAAAATAATATATTTTTTACTTGGAATGATAATTTACGTACATTTTTATGGGATTTTCAGTAATATTGGCAAAATTTAATTTTTTACTATATAGGTTTTATTCATGAATCAATATGTATATTTGCAATGTCATTCTAAATTCTCAGACTAGTCGATGATCTCATATCAGTGATTTTACCATATTAAGAGTGAATATTTCGAGAATATTAATAACTAATTTTCAAAGCCATGACAAATTTTATAAAATTTAACTAAAAAAGGTATGTTTAATATAAGATTGTGTTTTTAAACGTTGAAAACTATTAGGGGCATGACTAGAAAAATTTTATCTGTTGCAGAAGCTAAAATGTAACTATTTAAAACTTGATTTTCCTTGTTAATTAATACACTTAAAATATAGTCTATTTTGTATTTCTGACATTAAGACTCTTCTGTATGAATTGCATACATTTTTTTTCAAGACGAATAAATTGATAAAGTGACGAGACGAGCAAGTCGTGCTCCTGATCGTAAGCGTCACGCCTTCCCATAACATCACAGTACCGTAT
>DWGO01000670.1:0-11300 GCA_018247635.1 Eurytides dolicaon deicoon
TTGTTTCACCTGTTCTGCTCAGGACTGAGGCATTTTTTCCGAACACGTGGTAAATGTTATTTATTTTGAGGTTTGTAAACCAATCTAATTTTGAATAAACATTTTTGACTTTGACTAACACGTTCGCTATCATACGGTTAATATTTACGCCATTAGTTTTTTCTAACAGACCAACGACTCATTTGGGACAATGACATAGGCATCATTGTCTAATCTCTCATCGAACTTTATAACAATTCCATTAATATCAAACAGTGGTCTATTGGAAGCTATAACCCACATTTATGACGCGTTGTTTGTTAGAAAAAACTAATGTCTCAAATATGTGTGGTAGAGAACGTGTTAAGGCATCGTTGAATATTGAAAGATGAAATAAATTGTTTAACTATTAATGTGTGTAATATATACGTCGAGGCAGTAGTTTATGATTTTTTTTAATTACCTGTCGCAAATGCGGCTCGAGTGTCACCTGCAGGAATCCAATGCTCAGGCTCGTCGCCATAATACTGATTGCGGCGAGGAAAACACCGGGGATTTTCAATAAGGCAAACATTGTCGCTGTGAACGAGTTAATTTTTTTGTTTTATGATACTATGAATTCTAGGGTAACAGACATAGAATTTAACATGGGGATTAGATGAATATAATTAATCATCATATTAAACGAAGTACAGTTATCTAAAAGAAGTAAATAGTTGAAAATGATGATTTGTTATAAAATAGAACTATTTACGGATTTTATCGCGTTTATTTTAAATTTTAAATTTCCCGACGTTTCAAACATTTTACAGCGTTTATGGTCACGGGCCGGACACGCGATAAAATCCGACCAAAAAATTTTTTATGGTCTCAACAGTTGTATCGAAGGGTCAATTTGTCCGGTATAGTATCACACCGATATAACACGTTTGACATATGACAATGCAATGAGTGCATGTACGTTGGGTGTTCTATACAAAAGCACTTAAGTTCCTAGTTAATTTTGTTTTTTCTTATAAGAGAAAGTGGTAGATTGCAAGCGTTTTATCCATTAGGAAGTGATAACATGGACACTTGGAACATTAGAAATGTTGCAAACTTGTTGTTAACCAATTGCGCTTGATGGTAAGCGACACGTTTGTCCGTAAATACGCAGGGGACAACGCCACATAGAATATTGCCATATTCTAATTCTGCCCGACGCTCGTCATGTAGAGACGAGATGCTACAAATCTATGGTGACATTACCCCTCAAGCCAGTAAGAATGAAACAGTTTGCTTGCATAATTATTGCTTGAAATTATTTCGCTGGATAACCAGAAATACAGTAATACTAACATAATATAAATTATAACATAAATATATATTATAATTTACTTCAATAAACAGACTATAAAACTAAATAGTTTTTGTTTACTTGACTTTGCTACGCAGGTCAGATACACCTATTAAGATATAAAATATCAGTGTCTTTGTACTTACGTCCTGTGGGTTTTAAGTCTTCGTCGTCGTGACACTTTGGTAAGACCACGTAGCTCATCATTGCCGTGCAAAACAGCGTTGCCCCAAGCACAGCGAATGGAAGGTAATAGCCTCCGATGCTGTACAATGCCCCGCCCATTGTTGGGCCTACGATCAAGCCCAACCCAAAGAATGTTTCTAAAGAAGCCTGAGGAGTAAATAAGTATTATGAATAGAAACATCTTTATCATATATTATATACCAAGTTATTAAATAGTGTTTTATGTCGATATTTTTTTAAATAGGCTCTTTCTATTAAAAATTGTATACTAATAATTAATAAGTAAGCAATTTTATGTGCGAATATATTTGCATTTCTAAAAAGGCAGGCGTTATACACGATTTTATGGCAACCGTTAGTTTTTAAGGGACAATTTAAATTGTTTGAATAATATAACTTCACATTGTAATTTATGTATTTACTTGTGTTTAAAATGTATTGTCAGTTTTTAGAATGTACTTACAAACATTGTCGCCACGTTGTTGGGGAACTCCTTAGCGATAATTGCAAAAGAGGCTGTTAGGAAAGCCGCATTACCCATTGCTTCAATAATTCTTATCACAAAACTCAGTGTTATGAATGGTATATGCCCTTCCACGTGATCAAGTAATCTGTACAATAAAATAATAATAATTAAATTTTACGGCATAACTTAAATTCTTCTATGCGAAGAGTTATAAAGTCTTCTTTTTTTTATAAAGATAAAGTGACGAGACGAGCAAGTCATGCGCTTGATGATAAGCGTTGCGCCTGCCTATAACAACACAGTATCACATAGATATTTCTCGGCTCTGTGCTGTGCTTACACACTATTACTTGGCAGCAGAATATCTAGCATGGCATGGTAACGCCCTAGTCGGGCTCTGCAATAGTCCTACCCCTTAAAAAAGCTTCTTATGTTTGTTCCCCATATTCTTTCTTTGTACGATTGAATGATCGAATGAAATTGAGCTTTATTCAATTAGATTTTTACAAGCACTTTTCATTCGTCATTGAAATCAGATCGTGAGGAAGTTACCACCGGCAAGGAAAGCAGTTCTGCTGAGAAGAGCCGGCAAGAAACACAACAGTTGCTCTTTTAAAAATCCAGTTACTTTAATTATATGGGTCAATATATATTTTAATTCCACGCATATATATCTACTAAAAACTCTGGGACAGAATAATATGCTCTGTTAATTAATGTTTTAATTCTTAGCTTTAAATTTTTGACAAGGTAATTATAGAATAAATTATGGAATTTTATTATATATGCGTATTCCCAGTCCCATGAAGGATTTATTTACTTTTTGTTGACGAAACCTGGGCGTTATTAATCTATCGCTATTTCTGGTATTTATCGGGTGCCTGTCACTAATTTTCAAATAATTATTTAAATTTTGACGTATATACGATATATAAGACAATATGTATTGAGATGCAACTATAAGAATACCGGTTTCTCTAAAGATATCTTGCAGAGAATCTCGAGCTCTTGAATCATAAATCGCCCGTACCGCTTTTTTTTTTTGAACAATGAATATTGATTTAATTTCTGCAGCACTGCCCCAAAGTATCAATCCATAAGATAGAATTCTATGAAAATAACTGAAATATACAAGTCGGGCAGTACTAATATCTGTTATATTTCCAAATTTTCAAATTGTATAGGCCGCAGAGCTAAGTTTAACTGTGAGAGACGCTAGGTAGGGGTTCCATTGAAGTTTGGAGTCCAATGTCATGCCTAGGAATTTCGCAGATTCAGACAATTTAGAAAATAAAGTTATTAAATAAGCAAGTCGTACTGCTAATGGTTAGTTGCATACTTGTCCAGAACAACACAGTGCCACAGTATTTTGCACTCTCCTACACAAGTTTAGAACTGCTTGACTTTGTACTTTAGGCTTCCAGAGTAATCAAATCAAAATATCTTTATTCAAATAGGCCTATGTAGGCACTTTCGAATCGTCATTTTTACATGCAAGTTCGTGAGGAAGCTACCACCGGCTCGTAATGCAGTTCTACTGAGAAGAGCCGACAAGAAACTCAACAAATGCTCTTAAAATACTATTACAATGTTCAATTGTACAATCGATTAGCTTGACTCCTATGTGGGATACATAGGAGTCAATTAACTTAATTCCATACATTTTGATCTACTATATATCTATTCTTGGGCAGGGTAGTATGTTTTTTGTAACAAAATATTTTTAATTTTAGTTTTAAAAGGTCCAAGTGGTAGATTCAAGACAAGCCAAGCACGCTCTGTGTGGTACTATGTTGTTATGGGCAGGCGTGACGTTTAACACCAGGCGCACGACATAGTCGTCTAGTCACTTAATCTCCTAAAAAAACATTTAAAAAAAGACTATTATAGCCTCACAGATTTTTTAAAAATAAAAACTTGCAATAAGCAAATAGATTCGAAATTCGTTTTTGCAGTAGCCGTATTTTAGTTTACACCACCATCGTTTAGTTTCATAAAGTTTTTTTTTTTCATTTCGTGACTTCAAATACCCTTAATATGAATAATACTTGTCAAGCACTGCTTAATGTATCTATACCAGTAATTTTTTCTCGTATCCTTCATAGTATGCGCGACATGTGGCGCTTCGTGAGTGATCCCTAACCCTTCGCTTCGGCCGAAACCAATTAATGGCTTTGTATCTAATCCAGGGCCGACGAAATCGACAGATGCGAGCGGCGGGAGGGATTGTCAACGTTCGAAAAAATTCGCAGATCTCCCTCCCGCCCGTGAGGACCCTTTGCATTTGTGCAAACTGCCAGTTAGAGCCGCATCTGTCCACTTGCCGCAACTAACGTCGCTAGTGCTGTCCCTCGGTCGCTATCGATGCGTTCAAATACGTTTATTTTGATTTTTTTTTATTTAAATTGATATAATCAATCCATAAATTAGCGTAATCACATCCCATGATAAAAATGTTGTCAAAATATATGCAAATAGGCAAAATATATGTAATCACATCCCATGATAAAAATGTTGTCAAAATATATACAAAATCCACCTGTAATGCCAAGTATCACGACATCCCTAGTTATTATATCGCCAAGAAGTTTTATGCAAAAATTACCGCGTTTATTTTTAAGGGCCTCCAATGAAATTCTTGAAAAATAAATAAAAAGATTGCAGCTTCTAGTGAGATTGTAATGTATATACAGTAATCTCGACTTCACTCAAAATTCATCAAGTCATCTATTACCATTATAACTATACACCATAAAACATCAACATTATACTAATGACCTTAACCTTTAAGAGAATAATAAAATACTCAATTCCTATAATTATTTTAATACGGATATATTGAAGGAAAAATGTAATAGTTAACTAGTACGTTTAACATCTACGAGTACTTTTATATTACACCTTACCATCAAGCGGTCTAAGTCAGTTTTAACAAAATGCAAATTAAATTGACAAAGATCATACATATATTTCGTCCTGTCTAGATCTTATTTTCTAAATAACGTAATAAATTTAGGGCATTATAAAAATATATAATATATAAAGTAAATCCTGCATTGTGAAATGCAATGTGTGCGTCGAAATGAAATTCGCATTATTCATAACAACTCATAACGTGGTAAATCTTATAACGCAGTTACATTAAGAGGTTTGAGTTCAAATAATTTGTTTTTTTATTATATAACAGTGACCAGTAACAAACAATAGAAATTAAAAGATAGAACTTCTTGATATTTATTTCAATAAATATAATATCTTCGTAGATTCTTTTTAAAGTAATTCCAAAGTCTTTCAGAATGCCTGAGCATAATATTAATAAGCCAAGAATTCCCGAAAACGGGGGCAGTTTCGCCGGCAGCAGCGGAACCGGTATTGTGTTCGTACCAAGAACGTTATGCGACCGAGACATTACACTGCAACGACGCTTCCTGTTTCCAAAGCGAACGAAAACACGAGCTCATTGTTTTTACAGACGGTTCAAACGGGGGGCCATCGAAGGAACGACGAAACAAGCTACTTCAACATTAACAGATTCGCTAACGCGTTATCGAAATATAAACGAAGTGGACCGTGCCGTCTACCGGACAAAGTAACGTAATCGGACGCCGCACTATCCCCCGAAGCGCGAGATAGTCGCCCCAACGCACTGGCAAGTGGCTCACGCACACAAGCGCACTATCAGGAAGTACAATAGAGATTAAAAGAGACCTGACACACACGACACGGCGCGGGCGTTAATGTAATAATATTCGTGAGCGTGTACGCGACGGGGAAATATAATGTTGCTCACGCACACATTGGGAGGGATTTAAATAAAGCATCTCGCGGCGTACCGTACCAGGAAGTAGATGCGACGCACACAGAGGCGGCCACCATTTTGTTGTGGCGCCCGCGCACACAGCGACGCAACTACGCGTGGGATCGCGCGCACATGGCTCGGGACGCACTATGCGAGCGAGCCCCCCGACGATTCGATTTTGTCACTAATAAGAAATGGGACGTCGAGTCCGTCGTAAACCAACGGAAACGCGCGCGCTATTCGATTATCGCATCGATATTATTTTGATGGAATACATACATATATATGAGTAGCGACCGGTTAAAGCGAAAAAAACAAACATGGGAAAATTAATGTCTTTTGATGCATTCATTTTTAAAATTCTTGATTTATTAATTTGATCAGAAAAGTATATAAAAATTAAGAAAGGAATCAACGAGTAAATCTTTTAATTAACTAAGAAGAATATTGTTTATTCCATCAAAATTTACAAAAATCAGGAAATATCAAAAAATTGGACTTACTGCAGTGGCTTCCGAGCGTCTCGTATATTATACCATATAATACCCTAATGTGGCTGTCAATTAGAAGCTTATCAACAACGATTGATTTAAGATAGGCAAATTTAATTTAACAATAATGCCAACGAAATAACTCAAACTAGTTCGATTTAACATTTTGGGAAATTAAATGGGGACACGACTTGCATGTCTTGTACATGCAAGTCGTGTCCCTGACGGTAATCGACACACTTGCCCATAAGAATACAGAACCTGCTGCGCTCATGATCCAGATGTTTATGGTGGTTTATCTGATTGCCAACATTTACCCTACACATGTATTAGGAACGCATTAGAGCTTGCTATTGTGCTTGGTAGTAAAACGACTAGCAAAACAAAACAACAAGCAGTACCAATCTAAGCGGACTCTGAAAGAGTCCGAACACTTAATATATTTAACTAGTGCTGATAAGTAGTTAAATTAGAAGGTAGACCTAAATTAGATTTTTAAAAGGGCATTCATTCCAGGTCACACAAAACCTTTATAATTATATTTTTTAAATCCATTTCACTGCATTTTTTGCGATCTTTAAACTCCAAAATGACTATACCGATATAGCATACGAGCATGTGTGTTCTCTCCCAATACGGGTGCATTCCAGATCCGGTTTTTTGATCGTGTTGATCCCAAATCAACGGAGGGGTCGCTTTGTCATGACACTTGAGCGGACAGAAACCCGCCCGGGGGTTAGTCGTTAGAATTAAAGTGTTCTCCCAACTCTCCCGGGACATCCACATTGATTTACACGGGCCCGTTTATGTGGAATTATTAATATGATATAGGAAATAACACATGTGCTACTTGAGACAACTGCTATATACTTATTGAGTGGAGAAAAAAATCGCGGAAATACTTTAACGCGTGACGACTTCCTTTATTATAAAATGTCGGAAGTGACGAATGATTTTCAAATGAGATTTTTTTAAAGTTCTGTTGGTTTTTTTTTTGGTGCATTAACAGTACGCAATGAGGAAATGAATGAATACTGTTCTACCGTGTTGCCAAACCGACCAACCAAATTACACATACATATATGTATGTCAAATAATATTTCCAAATATAACTATTTTAAATACGTCCCAATTTGATATTGATTAAACAAATCGATTACATCTAACGTGTAAATAAGATATATCAACGACATAAGAATACATTGATCGACTTGCACAATTCGAATAGGTATATAAAAAGTTTATAGGTATATAAAAAGGTTATAATTCTCGTAAATCTTCGCAACCAAACAAAGCATGGCTCCTAGTTAAATTGTAATGTGATTTATATCCTACTTTAGCGCATTTAGAACGTAGTTAAATAAAGTGGAACTTTATGGTGCTAAATAGGTTTAGTGATAAAAGTCTAAATAAACTATCCGTTACCGTTATAGTTCGAATAAAAGAAAGCTTACCTTTCTAATTTTCGTAATTTTAAATTCTTTTTTCGTAATTTCTATGTTTCGTAATGTTTCGTAAGTTTAATAAAACTACCGATCACCTTGTGGTCGAATATCGACCAAAGGGGGCTTACTTACAAAGAGTGCACCTCTTTATTCTTCGTATAATATAGTTTATTTTAATGTGGCATTTTTTTTTAATTTGTCACCTCATGATATGATATATTACGTGTTTAACATTGACATGTACAAACGTGTATAAAAACTTTGACTTTGCCATATTTCAACCTCCTCTGTACATAAGATATTATCTTCAATTATTAATATACAGACTAGTGTATATTAATAATTGATTCGAAATTCGATCGCGATTCAATATTTTTTTAACGTCTGGATGTTCTTTAGTCAAAGATCTCTGTAAACATTGCGTTTTTTTATTATGTTCTATTACATCAGCTGCTTGAGTGTAAAAATACGTCATTATGCATTTATTTTCGATTTACATATAGAAAACATATTGGGCATAAATTTTATTTTCCTACACTTCTCTATTTAAACATTAATTATGCCAAATCTCACGCCCCTCTGTACACGAAATGTGCTTAAAAAGTAGTATAAAGATTTCTCTTCACCTATGAATATATAGAAGATATTAATTTAAAGAAATATTTATTCATATACTAAATAAAGGATGTACAGTTGTCTCGATCATTTTCCGTTGCGTGACCGAAAGTGGGCGCGAGTCGCCATCGGCTGAGGTCGACGGAAGTGAACGATTTCTTTGTCCGCCATAATTAGCCTCTTACGGCGTACGGTCACACACAGGCACAAATCATCGTGCCGATACGGCCGGATCGTTTTTAGTCGGTCGGCTGTCAACGATTTGACAATAAAAATACCGAAATAACCGGACACGCATGCACTGGTACAACCCTAGGCTATGCCGTCACATATTTTAAAAATCGTTTTTTATTTAACCATTATTTTTTTTATGTGATAAAGTGACGAGACGAGCAAGTCGAGCACTTGGTGGTAAGCGTCACGCCTGCCCTTAACACAGTACCGCACAGAGCGTTCTTGGCTCTGTGCATCCACTCATCACCTAGAAATATAACATGGTCTATCTCTTTGCCCTGTAATTACGCTGGCATCATTGCCCTTCAAACCGGAACACAGGCAGAATATCTGGCAGCGCAGTGTTACCGCCCCAGTAGTACTCTGCAAGAGTGCCACTTGTAAATTTAATCATGAATAAGGAAATGCAATCGCGTGCATTTTATTCACAAAAGTTTTTAATGATTTATTTTAATTTTGTTACTGCTAAAAGCGACACTTTATTTTCAACCGTCGGTAAATATAGGTTACCTATCCTCGTTCTATAGTCATAAATTTGCGTTGAAACATTTCTAACACGTAAATCTTCTCAAGCAACATAAACTTTTATAGTGTTGGAAATTTAAATGGTGTAAACTCTTACAAGGCAATAAAAACTGCTTTTATCTTAGTCGCACTACTGGGGCAATATATTATTTAGAAATCAACCAACGCTGTGGTATAAAAAGCAGATTGTTTATTAAGATGTATAGTGTAGTTTAAAAGAAATACTAACCGACAAATAAAAATATATGAATTCCAATATATGAATCAACATTTATTTCCTGTTTGACGTTGAGTTCCCTAGTGTATCACGGAATTGAATGTAATATATTAATCGGAATTTTATTAATCTTCGTGCCTTTATCAAGTACGATTCGATAAGATTACGAGAGACTACGTTTATGAATTCCTATCTCGACATAAAAAAATATTCATTAAAAGGCTGTTGAATTGGGATAAGTATTTGGGTGTTTTTTCCAAATCTCGAAAATTTGAACACAAAGTCATTCTCAAGTTTAATAAAAGCTTCCAATCAAAAGTTCCCCAAACTAAGAGTGGTTAGAAACTTCAGTTAAGCTCCTGCAAAATTAAGTTAATTTTCTCGTTTTGACTGGTCCGGGCAGATAACTTCGAAAGCATTACTGGTAGTACACTGAATATAATTTCTTTTCTTTTCAAAATAATTTACAGTACATTAAAAAAATATTGTTAAAAATTATTAAAGCGTTATATTTTACTGGTATGCAGTATATAATCAAATTATTTTCTTTATGTAAAATGAACATTTAGATACTTTAATAAAATTAATAATTTATTTCGTTAATCCCCATAATAAATAGTTTCTTTTTAATAATTAATGTGAAACGTTGCATTTTTTAAAGTCACATTTAAAAAACTATTAAAACCGTAAATTGGAATGTTCTATAGTTTAAAGTTTCGATATGTGAATCGTTCTTAAAATCAATTATCGTATTAACTCTCTTCAAGTATTTAAAAACACCATAATATTAAGACATTCAAGGGTGGTACCACTGCATTACCATATATTCTGCCGCCTTTGTGTAAGCAAGGCAATAGAGATAGACCGTCTTATATATCTGGGTGACGAGCGTAGCATAGAGCCAAGCACGATCTGTGTGGTACTGTGTCTATGCGCAGGCGTGATGCTTACCATCAGGTGCACGGCTTGCTCGTCCCTTTGTCTTGTAAAAAAAGCAATAATATTTACAATTGGAGTAAAAAGAAAATTCACATTAGTCAGACGATGCGTAAATGTAGGAAGTTTCACGTCTAAACATCTTCCGCAAAAATGATTTCTTCTATTTACGCGAATACAAACATTATAAAACTATTTAAACATTATAAAAAAAATATTTATGAATTTTCATTTTTCATGGTCACGGACCATGAACACTGTAAAGTGTTTGAGACGTCGGGTACTTATAAATTTAAAATAAACGCGATAAAATCCGTAAATAGTTTTATTTAACAATTTTCCGCGATTTTAAGGACCAGAATCGTGGAAATTTTGGATAAAAATCAAATGTATGTATTTTCTTAATAGAGTAAGGTTGCCTGTTCCTTAAGACTCCATTAAATTCTCAGCACGTTCCCCATTCAGGATATAAATGTGTGTTAGTAGCTGCCTGTTGCACCCGGGCCTTAAATAAGACGTATAAGTTAATGATGCGGGTACGTGAAGGTCTTTGTGTTTTAATATATTTATAACTTTTGCATTCATAACTCGCTTTGTTGAGAAACTATGCTTAACCGAATAACAGCGGCAATGACTTAAACTTGAAATATATTTGATAACTTAGATGGCTTTAAGTTTGTATAAACTCTTTCTTCTTCTTCGCTTCTTGGTATTTTTCATATCGAATACTCTTGATAATGATTTCTTTTATTTACGCGAGTACTTGAAATTATAAAATAAAACTATTTACAGATTTTATCGCATTTGTTAAAAAAAAAAATTCCCGACGTTTAATAAGTCTGGCCCGTGACCTAGAACGCTGTAAAGTGTTTCAAACGTCGGGAAATTAAAAAAGTAAAATAAACGCGATAAAATCCGTAAATAGTTTTATTTTATAATACTCTTGATATTTTCTAAAATACATTGTTGTTTTTTTGGGGACAGTATTGACGACGCAAATTTGTTGTCTCTCATAAGTGAATCCCTTTATCCTATTAATGTGAAAATAACACGACGTTTGAATTACATAAG
>DWGO01000671.1:0-11281 GCA_018247635.1 Eurytides dolicaon deicoon
GCGAGAAATCATATTGCAGGTAATACGATTTTGTAATTTATTCTTGTCTAAGTGCTAGGACTCTTATCCAGAGTCCGCGTGCGGTAGTACCACTGCATTGCCATTATATTGTATACCACTGTCTTGTAATGGCGCTTCCCGTACCTGGCGCGCGACTTGCCCGTCTCGTATTGATGCTAAAAAAAATCGCTATACCTAATTTTTTTAAATTACCGTGAAAAACAAGTCACGTGATTAGTAGCTATATAGCTATGTATATACAAATTCCATCACATGTATGTATGGAACGTATAATATAAAAAGAATATGAATTGAAAATTGAAAGAGTAGATTAATACGAGTAAGTTTAAGCACTCTTATTTTAGGAGATTTATGAATATTATTGCATTATAATTAAGTTATTAAACACGAAATTAAAAGTTAAACAGAGATTCGCGATGGTATATTTTAAGTGATTGGATGAAGGAGTATATTCGTGTATTATTTTTGTACTGTACGAATTCAACAAAAAAATGATAATCACGCAATGACGATAGTTTAAAAGTTGTTTCCAAATTTGAAAATTAAATTTTGAATTTCTTTAGACAAAAAAATATGAGTAGGTGAGAATACGCATTCGCTTGAACCCATTTCTATTGTTAGATCACGTGTTCTCTGCACAAGGCCTTCTACTAGGCCAAAGCACACACTAATACAAAATACCTACAATTCCTGATTATAAGCTCAGAAATACGTTAGTTTGTAGCAAGAGTGACAAGTGCAAGCAAACAGATTAGAGATAATCGAAACCTTAAAGTGGTAGCGTTATACTCAATCAGTAATCTTAGCATAAAATAATTGGTATGGTATTTAACCTGTGGTTAAAAAAGTCGATCGTTATTTTGCAAATTAGTCCCATCAAAATTACATATTGAACCTTGAACCTCGAAGGTACACCAAGGAATTCTGTAAAACAAAGTACATACGGAATACATTTCCGTATCCCAATGTATTTTTAGATTTATTGTATTCGGCTGTATTTTTTTTAATTATATTCTTTTTATTTTTAACTGTTTACATAAAATAAATAAAATGTCAGTCAATTGCACATGTCAAAACATTTTGATTAATATAATCTATATTTTTTCAGGTAACAAATTACTTGAAAGCGTCTAACATTACCTTGGAAGACGAAATCGAGATTTTAAACTTGAGGTAAGTTTTTTTTATTTAAGAATAATGTATATTATTTTACATACTTAATGTATAACTGTAACTTTTATATACTTAATGTATATTTTTTTACGGGATAAAGTTACGAGACAAACTAGTAGTGCCTCTGATGCTAAGCGTCACGCCTGCCCATAACAACACAGTACTACACTGAGCGTGCTTGGCTCTGTGCTGCGCTCGTTGTCTATCTCTTTGCCCTGTTATTACTCTGGCGTCATTTCCCTTCAACTCGGAAAACAGTGGTACTTACACACTACTGCTTGGCGGCAGAATATCTGGCAATGCAGTGGTACCGCCCCAGTCGGACTCTGCAAGATTCCTACCACTTAGTATATATAATACAATAACTATTTATAAGATAAACAAAAGTGTTAATTTCACTGACGCAATACAATTTAAAGAAAGTCAATATAATTCCTTTCATGGAGCAGACAGCTTTACGAAATAGTGTGTAATTTTTTACACACCTCTGTTCCACGCTTTTTTCGTTTGATTGCATCGAATATTCTCTACCCGGAACACAAAAGCCAGCGCTCGAATAAACAACAAATAAATGCTATTGGCAGATACTCGCCTTCAATACAATAGGGAAACGACAATTTTTTCAACATTAATGTGAGAAAACTGCTTCCAACTATTTCCCTTAAGCGTTACTCGCAACTTTGTTTGATAGTTAAATAAACGCTTACCAGATAAATTTTCAAGTGCCCGCTGCATATGTTTTATTATATTATATAATTTAATATATTACGAGTACTACTATTTATATTATTTGGTGATTTTTTTTACAAACGGACAACACTGACATTTACAATTTAAAAAGGACGACTCGAAAGTGCTTATATTAGCCTATTTGCATATATATATTCTGATTTCATTTAATTTGATTAACATAAATATAGGAGTATCTCAATAAGTCTTTTGTATTTTGAGGGGTACAGTTTTTTCTAAAACTAAATCTGAATCCCTGAAATCAAATTTTATGTTTAACCAATAAATGGCGTTTTCAATTTTTGCTGACGGGTAGACGTTCCACTGACCGTCAAGCGCACGACTTGTTCGTTCCTTTACTTAATAAAAAGGGATATTTTGGTACAAGTTTCTTTTTTATTTATTATTATGTAAATTTTATTCACATTTTATTTTCTGGAGTATAATTACGTTCAGCTCAACCTTTTAAGAAATTGTTAAACAAACATATATTCTTATGTAGTTTTTAAATGATTTTCATTTGCTTCAGCCCTTTAGATATAAATAATGCTCGAACAGTGTGGTTACGGGTGTGGGCTGCTCGTCGAGAAGCTGGCGCCCTAAGAGCGGCGTTTGCACGTCTAGTTGCAATACGTGGGCGCAACGACCGTTTAAGACTATTACCAGGAACGTTACAGTTTGACATGCAGCCAGCACTGGGCTTACACGTAAGTATATAGTTTTATACGTTTGCATAGACTATATTGTGTACTCATTTATTTCTTTACGATTTTGTTTATTTGATCTTTATATTTAATCATAATAAGACAGAGTTAAAAAAAAATTATGAACTCATAATTTAGTTTTGTTCATCTTTTATCAATTATTAATCCACATTTTATATTCTTTCTTTATCTACCATCTTCTATCCTTGAAGATATAAACCCTATTTTGGTGCTTAGATATTGAACGCCTTATCAATAACTATGCAAAATTCTAGGCGTTAATAGTGAATCAACGTCCGGAAGTGTGGGAAGGATCAGAATTCATTCTCAGTTGCATGGCATACGGATCTCCAGATATAAACTTCACTTGGTATAAAGACGGAGTTAAAATCAATTTCAATGGAACCACAAGGTATGTATTTATAATAATTTGCAAGGTAATATTATTTATTCGATTTTTAAAGGTATAAAGTATAATACATAAATTTATCTCACCTTGTCTATAAATTACCAAAAAAGCACTTTTTCTTATTTAACAAAAAAGTGTTCTTAGATTTGCCTTAATAAGCCTTGTTAAAATAAATACTATTCATATAAAAGTTAGGCCTGTTCTCTTAATAACGTTTAATTACATCTTAAATATTTAAAAAAAAGTAAGTAAAGTATTTAAAAAGCGGTTACTTTAATTTACATTTCTGTTTATTTGTTAATAAATAATAAAAAACGTACATTTTAAAGGGATATTTGGACTCGTACAGTAGCGGAGGACGCTCTAGGCAGGCGTATGTCTGTTCTCGGAGTATCTGAAGCAAAGACTTTAGACAGCGGAAGATGGTCTTGTTCAGCTGATGATGCCGGGAGGCGACGATGTAGAGCACTTAGACTCACGGTACTCCGCCCCCCTGACATACGTCTAGTACCATCCGCTTTGACAGTTAACAAGGTAGATTGTATTCCTGTATGTCTACATTAGAAATTTTATATAACTGTTTAAAGTATTTATAGGTATATCATGATTTTATAACATAGGTTGGTGACGCAACGACTTGTTTCTAAACAAATGAACCCCATCATGAGAATTCTCTTTGTCTAAACCCACTTTTTCAGTTTTTTTGAAACTTTATGCTATTCTCATTTGTAATAACCTAGAAAAGTCATATAGATGTCGGTCTGTAAAAAAATTTACTTCATATCAATTTTGTCCTATGTACTTTTTTTTTTGCAATTTTGGCAATTTTTAAGAAAGGCAAGAAGTAACGTGAAATTGAAATAGAAGTGCATATTTTTTTTAACAGGGTGATAATGTTAGCATCACGTGTTTGGCCGGGGCCGGGCGAATGCATGGAGCACTTGGCTTTAGTTGGGCAAGAGAGAGGACGTTATTGAAATTGGCCCCAGGTCGGGAGGTTTGGGAAGACCTATATCCTGCTGGTAGCGTTTTGAAATTATATAATGTTCAAGTAAGTTTCAATATGGGCTAATGTTTACAAGTTGATGCTACCTGTAATTTATAATCCACAGTTTGAAAGTATGAAGTCTGACATAGACCGTAATTTAATAAGAAAATTAACAAAAACACACAGAAGTCGAGCGAATTTCGCTGCCAAGTTTCATCAGTGGCTGGTACGAACGCCAAGGGTGTTACCATGTGGGCGTTAGGGACTAAAGATGAGGCATGCGAAGCAGGGGCCTCGCATGGACTTCGTTGGCCGAAGACAGCACCAGGAGCTCATGCTTCCGCGTCTTGTCCACCCGGTCACAATGGAGAATCTACAAGGTGAAGGTTTACAATTGTGTCTTATTTTCAATATTGGCCACGCTGTAGGATGAAATGACAAAGTTTTTCAGGTCAAACAAATATATTATGTTACTTGTTGGAATATTCCCAATTGGCCATCAGGGACTTTTTTACTATCATCTAATAGGGTCATATGGTTTTGTTTTTTTTTCGGCAAGCGTTACACCTGCGCATAACAACACAGTACCTCACAGAGCGTGCTTGGCTCTGTACTGCGCTCGTCACCTAGATATATTATATGGTCTACCTTTTTGCCCTGTAATTTCACTGGCATCATTGCACTTAAAACCGGAACTGCTTACACACTACTTCTTGGCGGCAGCATATCTGGAAATGCAGTGGTACCACCCTAGGCGGACTCGGACCCTAGTCCTACCACTTAGAAAAGTCCCGTCGTCCTTAGTTTAATGAGAATTAGCTACAGAATTTCTAACTAAAAGTTTATGTCCCTTGTATCAAATAAACTATGTTTTATTTATACATGGGGTAGTTTAAAATTAATTTATTTTCATATTTATTGTAAAATTGAAAATATTAAATAGTGTAGAGTTGCATATTGTTAGTAAGTTTAAAATTGGTCACTAATCCTAATCAACATTACACACAGATCGTTTTTAAACGGCAGACAGACAATGTCACAGACAGACCCACATGTTAATAATTAACAAACGCTTTTTGAGGATTAAGTGAAAATTATTACTTTTAGGTTTTGCGAGCCAAAAACGACGCTCCACGGAGTTAAATGGATGTCACCCGACTTTTCTAATTGTGTTGCGGATTCGTTGCGAGATATTTATGACCAGGTATTTATAAATCGAGTAAACTATTCTAAATGCCTAATACTCTTCCGCTGAAAACACAAATGAAAATGAAAGTACATGTATTAACAATATAACGATCTTATATTATATGTTAGTTTAGTTTTGCGACAGTTTTCAATTTTATTCCAGTGGTAAGAATCAGCAAGTTTTTATCCATCTTTGATATGCAGGTTGGTATAGTAGCTTTGTATTTGGTGTATAATACCAAGCCACTGGCATAATCATGAGTTAGTGAGTTTTAGTTAACTCTGTGTATAGCCTAAAGGTCAAAAGACGTGATGACCTATTTTTGGATTGCTTTACTTTGATGAATACTGTCAATCCCTGTAGAGTACGATTTTGCGAATTTGATTGAATTATTATATTATTATCATCATATTAGTTTTATCTGTTTTGATTTTTTAGTTCACTCGTGTCTCGTATGGATATTCGTGGTCGAACGTATCGTATATTGCGCATCAGTACGGCGCTATTTTGCGTTCCCTACCAGCCCATCCTGGCGAAGGAGCAATACCTTTACGTCATTCTCGAAGCATGGTCCAATACCTTTTGTCCGCAGCTGGTAATCCGAGGGACAGAGCTGAAAGTATCGATCATTTATTGAAGATTTATGATACGCTTTTACGACACCCGGATGCATTTCTTGACGAAGAGGTATTAATTAATTTTAATACATCATTAAACAATATTATTTATATATTATATTCATTGTGTTTATAATTATATATAGTTCAATAAGAAAGCAAATTCGCTGTTAATACAGTTAGTTGTCACACATTATAACGTTTTTTTATTTCGAAATATTAAGCAATTTTAAAGCCTAAAAGGTAAATTGCCTCAACATTACCTTTTAAACATTAACTCAACATTACCTTTTTAACGTTATTCAGTAATATGAATACAAAAGAATTTGAAAACCTCAATGTTGAAGGCATTAATAGAGTTAGACAAGTACTAAGTAAAGTATTTTAAGCATTTCTACTAAAAGTCTGCCGTCCTTATAAAATTGCCTAAATTTTAGTTCGAAATTAATTCAGAATTATTCTTTTATATAAAAGACAAATTGTATAAGGAATTTCCCAGAAAGTTGCCAAGACTTCATTAAAATTATAAAATGACAGCGAGTCTCGTTGAGTTTAACTAAATTTAGTATAAGCGTAGGTGTAACTAAGAGTTGGTATTTAACTATTCCTTATAATTTAATTGTATAAATAAAAAAAAACACCATATCCATAAAATACATAATGAATGAAATTCAAATTTATTACTTTAAGCCCAATAGTTAGAAAACCTCAGGCGATGTATGTATAACTTTGATTCATAATGACTCGATTTATAACGGTTATGTTATAAAACTAAAAAAAAAATAGATCTTTTATTTGATGTGGATAAAATTGTATAGGATAGATAACTGTTTTAGAAAATATTTGAACTACAAAACGCTGTCGTCGACACGGCGGGAATGAAAGAGCGTGTGGATGTTTTGAATCAAGAATTTGTTGTGCAAACTAAACCAGTCAGGGAGGACAACGCCGCTCACTTCAACTTCCAACCCACATTTGGCACTCAAGAATGGATATTGACGTCTGCTGGAGTAGAGTTGGTGGGGCGAACCGGGAATGCATCGGTGGTTTTGGTCCAATATCGTGATCTGACCTCCCGTTTGCCTTCTCTGAGGAGATCCATTGAGCCGAAGTAAGTTATAGTAGTATTTATGGCTATTTAAATGTTTTTCGACAGTTAGACTATTGTTAAATATTTACGAGCACGCCAAACTCTCTACCACAAAATAAATTTGTATAGGTTTGCTTGCATGTTTAGTGACAAAAAGATTAAAACAGGTGAAATCTTTTATAATTGCATAGCTGGTTCCTTGACTTAAAACCTAATAAAAAATCGTTTTATATCAATCAGTTCACTAGACTTTGAGATATGTGCTAATGATACCAAAAGTCTGCAGCGTCAGCTAGATAACGTATAAAATGTTGACTGTCGAGTCTGAATTCAATTACTATGCTTTACGTGGAAAATTGTTTTATTGTAATTAACAATCTAATATAAAATAGATCTTTTTTAAGACGGTGCCAAATAAGCATTCCATTTATCTATAATAACTTTCTCCTTAGCTTGGAACACTCAAGCTAAAATACAAAATAGTAGGTCTTTGTTTTTGATTCAGAAAGTTAAGTGACAAGACAAGCACGTCCGTTCAAATCTGAACGCTGAACTGGCAATACTACTTCTGGTAGATTTCACAAATGTACTATCAAGTGCGTAGTACATTGCTACTTTTAGGAGTAAGTTTGAATAATAAGAAGATAATAATTTCCGTATGAAATAGATCTTTCATTTGTATTGACCAATGTATTACAGGTTTTTATTAAGTATTTTACTGGGTTTGGTTTGTAGTAGTTGGACTATTTTGCAGATTTCGCCTTGGTTCGTAGTGTACATATGTATTTTGCTATATTCTACTGCTAATCGGTAATTAACAAGAGTAACTATGGTCCGCTTAAACAAGCGAAGTTTTTAGAGATTACTTGGCATATGCCAAGTAGGATATAAGTAGTATATGAATATATTTATTTATTTATACTTTATTGCATTCTAAGAAAGGATTACAAAGGGCGGGCTTAATGCCTTAGGACATTCTCTCCCAGTTAACCCAAATATACTATTTTATATCTCTGTAGTGCGCGGAATGCAAAGCTTTGGTTGAATTGCACTATTGTGCTATGGGAAAGTGGGTTATTGGCCATCAGGCGCTCAACTTGCTTAATTTGTCTTTTGTTATTAAAATAATCGTCTTCGTATCGTCGCAGCCGCTTATTTCCTCGAAACGGACGGGAGATGGAATACACTCCCGCGTCGCAAGAAATTCAAATGTCTGCCTACGGAAGTGGGGTAGATTCTTCGATGCAACATTCTGTCACGTTGCTTTTCACACATTCAAGGAACTACAGTGCAGTGGGTAAGTAAACACACTGATAGGGCTAGGATAACTAACACAAAAAAAAATTATCAATACTTCCTATGTTTTGCCTTTTCTATTCGTTTAAATAAACCTGGTAGAGTGATATTAATACTTAATTAATCACGACCCAGTATTGTCGTTATATAATCATCTATAAGGAAACTAATGCCAAACAAAGAAAAACACAAGTAGATATCGTAGCTAACAACCGGTTTTCCTTGTTTATGTACTATAACGTTATTAGAAAGTGAACCAAGGTAACTTACATTTATAGCAAGTTATACCAGTCATGGATATATTTAGAGTCTTAATGATTTATATATAGTATTTTGATACTACTAGTTGTAATTCTCTGCTGAAAATTTATAGTAGTCCTTCAAATGAAAAGAAACTGGCACTCTTGTTCCCATACGCAATAATGATTTTAAAATATAATTTTTTTAAGAAGTTTTTTGTAGCGTCAACCTCGTGTAGAAAAGCTTAAAGCAAATGGCACAAATACAGAGTCGGCATTTGTAGTTTTATATTGACTTACTTGTCCTAACTCCAGCCGCCTCTGATGCCACTCCGGGTAAAATGCCTATTACAGGGGAGTCCGTCAAGTATCTACGCAGGTAGCGTCCCAAACAAAGTCTTTCCTCAATCCCAAGGGTAATCCCTTCAGAAATCAAAATCATCTAAATGGTTAAGCCAATAATTTGTCATTTTTAACCCGCGGGTCGCGGAGTGCTGGTCCGAATTGTGCATTTCTTTTTATAATTATAGCGATTCAATATTTTCTGTTGTATTTTTTATATTGAATTGTGCGATTTATTTTGTTTTTACATTTCAGCATCTAAAATTGCCTGCGGTTTGCGAACATCGTTAGAGCCCCGTGTTTGGAATATAAAAGCGTGCGATGTGCGCGTACCGGAATCATCCTACGTATCGTGCCGATGCCGGGGTCTTGGTACTTTTGCGCTTTTCACGATAGCCCGCTCCAAACTAGTGAGTATTTTTAAACATGTGCATATATCAGAAACACATTAAAAAAGCGAATGGAAACATTCCGTTATTATCCTGTCGTTTCTATTAGTAATTATATTAACAATTACTATTAAGAAAAACCCTACCTTTATTTCTGACTTTTTCTAGTAGTATATATGTAATAGGGATAAGTGATTTAATTATAAGATACTTAACAAATTTTAAAAGTGGTAGGATTCTTGCATAGTCCGACTGGTGCGATAACACTGCATTGCCAGATATTCTGCCGCCAAGCAGTAGTGTGTAAGCACTACTGTATTCCGGTTTGAAGGGTAATGATGGCAGTTAAACTACAGGGCAAAGATATAGACCATCGTGACGAGCGCAGCACAGAGCCAAGCACGCTCCGTGTGGCACTGTGTTGTTATGGGCAGGCTTGACACTTATCATCAGGCGCACGACTTGCACGTCTCGTCACTTTATCTCGTAATAAAAAAAATTGGCTGCCTACATTTGCTACTAAATAAGAATAATGTTACATAAAACAAGAAATAACTTGTACTATGAGAAAATGTTTTGCCTCAGTCTATTCACAAGTTGATCGATATACGTTTACTTTTTTTGCATAGCTGTTTTTTTATTTGCGATATACCCGTGGTTAATTTCTCCAGATGTGTATTAATTAATGAAATACTGTAAGTGATTATCTAAATAAATTGATATCTAAACACATCACCTTGTTTTATAAACCAAATTTTCAAAAGCTTTCTTTAGATTTTAAAATGATTATCTTTAACACAGACTGACGTTGAACGAGATCTACACGGTGTTGTTAAAATCACCGTGGGCTTAGGGGGTGCGATGTGTCTTACTGCGGCGGTGTTGCAGCTGTTGGCCCTAGTGCCTGGCAGAAAACAGAGGTTGCCAGTTCTTCTCAGGGCAGCAACAGCTGGAACTCATTCCGCTGCGATGCTAACGCTTTTGGAATGCGACACAAGACAGGTGCCGAAAATACATATAAAGTATTAAATGTCTTTATTTGTAAAATTGTTTTTTTTTCTCACTTATTTAGTTGTGGTGTGAAATAAATATTCCATTCTGTTCTATTCAAAATCTCTAATGCTTATCAATAGTTTTCCTCTGAACGATATTAAAGGATACATTTATTTATATTAACAAATCG
The DNA here is from genome assembly GCA_018247635.1 of Eurytides dolicaon deicoon. Taxonomy (NCBI): domain Eukaryota; kingdom Metazoa; phylum Arthropoda; class Insecta; order Lepidoptera; family Papilionidae; genus Eurytides; species Eurytides dolicaon. The sequence goes on from DWGO01000671.1 coordinate 10,370, forward strand.
ATTTCCAACGTCCGTATATCGTAATATTGTAAATTGTAAGGACGAGGCCTGTCCTGGAGCTTTGGGATGGGTTTGCGCAGCATGCTGGTGCGCTGGATGCGCAGCGCTGTGCGCCCAACCTTTGATGCTTCACGCAGAGCTAGCTGGAAGAGGTCAACGTGCGCCCTCGGTCGGCTTAGTAGCAGGTTTGACTTGCTTACTTTACTATAGACGTCACATGCGCATAAACTTGTGTAAATAACTATGTTAAAACTACATAATAAATCTGTTTATTTTTCTCCACAATACAGGCAATATTAAACAACGGTAGTATACATCAATTTTAATGTAGAACTTGGACGTATTGTGTGATGTACCAAGTTAAGCTCAAGGCTTGTGTTATTGGTTCATCAGGTCTCCACCCCTTGTCAATTTGACAATGTATTACAAATTAAATATATCAAAATTTAATAAAGAGCAGTTAAAATTTTAAATAAGATTAATATATAAACATAAGTATATACATACATATATGTAATTATGCTTTTATTTTTAATAATTATGTCAAATCTTACATATTAGCTGTAATCACACGTTTATGTCTACGGGAAATAATAATTATATTATTTTAGCAATATTTAATTATTGTTTGTCACACAAAATCAACTATAAAGAAAATAAAGTTGGGTTGCATATTGTACGCATAATATATGCTATTGCTATCAGTTTCGATTTGATGTTACTAATTACGTAGAGATATGAGAAAATTTTCGACTAGGGATAGTAATAATAATAATAATGATTTATTGCTCCATATACATACAATTTTAACAAATAATAATAATAATTCAACAAGCATTGGGCAAAAGGAAACGGTTCAGCATAATCTGAAACGGGTTGAAGTGTCCCGTAGTGCTAGTTTTCAGCCGCACC
>DWGO01000672.1:0-11279 GCA_018247635.1 Eurytides dolicaon deicoon
ATTATAGATATACTCTTTTAAATAATTATATATATCTTTATAAAAACCCTAGTATAATTCTATGCCTGCCTCAGTACTATTTCCGTACCAACTTGAACAAAAATTTCTAAAGTCGGCGGTATTTTGCTATATACCGAGTTGTTACCTTATGTATAGAAATAAATTCCTGCGCTTCGATCAAGTGTATATTTGATCGAAGTTTCTGTGTCTATTATGAAACCAATTTTAATGATATTTCTTTCTTAATTTTTAATTATATTTAATCCACGTTGGTCTTATCTTTACCAAGTGATTTTGATTAAAATATTTTTTTACGATAATTAAATGAATTAAAACATGATCTTGACTCGATAAAATTAACATTTAAAGGAATATATCTTAATTGAACAAGTCGAACTAATTTTTATTATGCACTGCCCTTAATTTATATATTTTAATATCTTCCAAATATGTCGTCTGAAACTTGTTTCGATATTATTTGCAATAATCACCTTCTTTAGTTGAAATCACACTTTCCCGGTCGTAATCAGTACTATATAGCAATCAGTGTAGTTTGTCGACAGTTAACAAGACGCAAACTGCATATTATCCAATTGAAAATAGGCATACATAATGATAAGTTGAACGGCAATTTACCAGGCAATCATACAAAAACAAGTTAGACATGTTTCATAACTATTGGTTTCGTCCTGCAATTAGACATTCAACATCCTACGGGCCAACGATTATGTCAGTTAACGGCCAAAAGGACTTAAAGCTGTACGTCAGTTAAACAATCGCTACAGCTCAGATGATAGTTTTTTTTAATTTTTGTAAAGAAAAACTACGAGACGATCAAGCGCTGCCCATAATAACACAGTGCCATATAGAACTTGGCCTCGTCATCGAGAGATTTAAGATATTATAATAACTATGCCCAGTAATTACGCGGGCAACATCTCTCTTCTAACCGAAACACATTAGTTTACACACCCAGTCCACATATTATTGAGGGCGATAGAATAACAGGCAATGCAGTGGTTCAGTCCAGGCGTACTCTGCAAAATAATTCTTCAGTCCACTATCAAGAGGTTTTTATTACAACATTAACAGTAGACGCTACGTTAAAAACTGATTGCTAGAGTGAGCCTTCTTTGTTTGCGGGAATTTCTCCTTCATGTCATTTTTAGATTAAAACTCTATATCCGGAATTAGCTGACCCAAAAGACATTTTTGTTAATTTTTGTTTAAAAACTGAAGATATAAATTCTATTTACATTCAGCCATTCATATGTTTTTAGGTAACAAACACACAGACACTATTTCGATCTTTACAATTTTATTATAGTACATAAATAGATATATGGATAAAAAAGCCTGCCTATGTCATTATCCATCTTAAAAACTACACCTCGCTGAAAAATCATGCCAATCTTTTTCCCTGACATTGTTTAGAGAAATAACATTTTTCATACTACACTTTCACGCTTCTCTTGCACATCTATGAGCTCATACGGACAAGTACAATGACCTCACAGAACACCGGCTTAATGTATTAGTATGTAAATATTTGCGTTTTGTCGTGTGAGTAAGCCAGCTATTCTTTCAGCGGTTGGCATTCTAACTTATATACATATGTACATTTGTAACACAATAGCTGCACATTCTCCGAGAACCGACAATGTTTTTTTTTATGTGATAAAGTGACGAGGCGAGCAGGTCATACACCTGATGGGAAGCGTCACGCCTGCCCATAACAACACCACACAGAGCGTGTTTGGCTCTGTATTGCGCTCGTAACCCAGAGATATAAGATGGTCTATCTCTTTGCCCTGTCATTGCCCTGGCATAATTGCCCTTAACACAGAACACAGTAGCGCTTACACATTGCTGCTTGGCGGCAGAATATCTGGCAATGCAGTGGTCCAGTCCCCAGTGGGACTATGCAAGAGTCCTACCACTTATAAAAATGTAGTTTATGACTTCACCAAACTGATTGTCAAATTGAGGCTAACAATCTGTATTAAAAAATCTGTATTAATTTCACAACTCTAACATGAAAGCCTATAAGTGACTGTCTCTAATCACCCTGAAGTCAGTGTCGATCAGTCGACTTAGTGTCAATCAGGCTTGCCTTCCTGTTGCTAAGTTTTCTCATGAGAAAAGACAAATGTATTTTGACATTTATAAGATTAATATGGATAATAATCCTATAGGAAACTTACGTGACTGCACCTTATTGCGTTAACATACATCGTTTGTACTCTGTCAATTAAGTTTAATTTGCAATTCAAGTTTGGAATTCAAACAAAAGATTTATGTTGCGAATAAGCTTCTACAAGGAAGACGCACAAGTCGCTTATTATTTATTAACTTTAGATAAAATCAATGAGTCAACGTCACATTGCTGCACGATACCTCTACGATTTCAAAATCACTTTGCATAAACATAACAACAAATAACAGCCCATTCAATATTTAAGTTAGTATAGTCGTATACTATAGAAAAAAAAACCTTGACAAAAATCAGGCTATAATTGATAAAAAAAGTTTTTTTTTAAAGTTTCATGAAAGCAGATAAGTAATTTTACATTAAATTTAAAAGCGAACCATGGCACATTTATATTTCTTACATGCTTTTGTGACTATTAAAAAAAGTTTTCTGTGTGAATAATATGAAAGTAAAAAAAAAACGTTTGCAAACACAAACGTTGTTTCATACTTTTATCAATATACAAAAAAAAAATCTGTATTCTACAGTGTTTTATCATGTATCAAATATCGTAGCGACTTGTAGTACTAACATGAACTACTATTAAATGATCTTAATAGATCAAGGATTTCAATTTTATTTTTCTAAGTAGTAGGATTTTGCATAGTCCGACTGGGGTAGTGTGTAAGCACTACTGTGTTCCGGTTTGAAGGCCAATGATGCCGGAGAAATTACAGGGCAAAGAGATTGACCATCTAAGATCTCTGGGTGACGAGCGCAGCACAGAGCCAAGCACGCCCCGCGTGGTACTGTGTTGTTATAGGCAGGCGTGGCGCTTACCATCAGGTGCACGACTTGCTCGTCTAATCAATTTATTTAATAAAAAAAATATTATTATCTGTCCATACCAAATTGTTTGTACTCCATTAAAAATCAAAAACATGTTCGGAAAAAAGCTTCACAGACAATAAATTATTCAATACATGCCGGAACTGACAATTTATAACCAGTGAACTAATGTATTATCCTTGTCTAAGACATACATTCAATTTGTATATAGTTATGGCACAATAGCTTCACAACCTTTGGGCAGTGACAAAGTATTTTATTACTTTAATAAATTGCCTCAACGAACAAAAAATATAGGACAGATTAAATATAATATTATGAAAATACAGAATCTTAAAAAGATAGTTTGCTTAGTATTTTGACATGACATGACAATATGAAGCAAACGTTATATAGTATGTTATTATTGTTATATTTCATATGATGAAAAAGTAAAAGAGGTCTCCACGTCTGTGCTGTTTCATAATTTACGATCGATTGAATAATTGTCATAAACGAATAAAGAATAAGTAGTTAGCCGCCTAAAAGCATGGCTTCCTACATCCCGCATTTTCTCCCTTGTCATGTGCAGTATCGTTTATATGTGATGGTAATCCAGTGTTTTCTTCCGCTTTATAATTTCGTAGCGTCCGAAGTTATGCCTTAAAGATATTTGATGAACCGGATGTGTATTGACAAATTGAATGTTAAAGTTTATATTACTAACCTAACTTTTAATGAAATCAAAGTGATCATACATAAAGCGTTAAGTTGAATTTTTTGTAAAAACTAATTTAGTTTCTATAAAATGATATGCATATGTAGATTATCGTACAGCCCACTAAAAGTGCTAATTGTTGTACCGGCAAAAAAGGATCACACTAGTATAATATAAAATATAATGTTAGCATTAGAAGATATGCTAAAAATTCATACCAACGTATTTTTCTATCGTTTTGTTTTTCTGTAAATCTTGAAAACGAGAAGATTAAGTTGAAAATGGATTGTATGAATTTGATAAAAAAAATTAATACATTTTGCTCGTATCTAAGCAGTTTATAACTGTGTTGTGTAGAATTCCAACCCAGAGATATAAGATCATATCTATATGGCTAGTAGTTTCTCTGGTATTATTGCACTACAATCTGAATCTCTATATTGCTTGTGGACATGCTTAAAGTCGTAGTACATTGCACTAGGAAGGATTTGAATGAAGAGAGCTAGTAAAGGCTTTTCGAAATAGTAGGATACTCTTTTAGGGTCCACCTGGGGTGGTTGCACTGCATTAGCAGTTTTTGTCACGCAGTAATGTGTAAGCGCAACAGTTCCGGCTTGAAGGGCAACCACACCGGAAATAGTGGGCATAGAATTATAAAATCTTAAATCTCGATACGATTCGGACAAAGCCGCCATGCTATAAAGTTTATGTTGCAATATAGTTATAATCTATAAACTCTCGATGTATTTTTTTACGAATCGACGTGACGAGACGAGCAAGTCGTGCGCCTTGCGGTAAGCGTCACGCCTGCTCATAACTACACTACGAGAGATATAGAGTGGTCTGTCTTTGTCCTGTAATTACACTGGCATCATTGCCCTTCAAACCGGAACACAGTAGTGCGCACTACTGGCTTACTGCTTGGCGGAAGAATACCTGACAAAGCAGTGGACTCTGCGAAAGAATCCTACCACTTAAAAAACTTTTTCAGGGTCCACCAAGTTTCATTTCTTAAAGTCGATTCGGACAAAGTCACCGTGATATAAAGTTTATGTGGTTATATAGTGGAAATCCATAATTATTATTAATGTAATTTAAGGCGGGATTTCTCTGTGCCCACATATACAAATGTGAGTACTAATAAAACTTCCACTTCACGTTTAGCGTTGACCTCCGCTGCCCGAAGAACTACAACCCGGCGGAGTTCTACATCAAGGCCGTGTCTAGTGCGCGCACCAACGAGAATCACACGGAGAGGATCTTGGAAAATTACCGTAACCGGTTGCCCAATGCCGAGAGCACGCCGTGCTGTGAGGGCCCGTCGCCGACGCCGCGACTCCCTTTGTAAGTGCTTAACGAATGTTCGCCTTATCGAACACACCCACCGATCCCCTCAAACGATCCACGTGTATGTATACGCCAACGTAGAAAATGTTAAAATGTTACCGCGCCGCGACCGGATTTCGATGGAGTAACATTTTTTATGTGTCACGGCATTAGGAACGTTCCGATGACAGTTTGTTGCTTTTTTATTTGTTTTTTTTTTATCTTACGCAACAATAAATTATTTTTTTTTTAATAATTTGATTTGGGTTACGGCCGCGTAGAGTCGTACCAGAGAAATAACAGTATTCATATATTGTTAGCCATGTAAAATACTTTCTTTTTTATATTCATTATGATTTTTTCATTTAGAAGACGATTCTTATTTATTAAACGTAAAATAGCAGACTTATTAATATTTATATCAAATGGCTGATGCGTACCATCTATCTTACCTAAGCAAGTGTGGAATACAAAGAAGATGTAAGCGAAGTTAGATAGTAACTATAAGTAGATGATAAATGCTGATCAAAAACCTGTATAGTTTCATATTTTTTTAATAAAATAAATTGAGGAGACGATCAAGTCGTACGCCGCACCTGCCCTTAACAACACAGTACCACACAAAACGTACTTGGCTCTGCGCTGTGATCATCACCCAGAGATATAAGATGGTCTATCCCTTTGCCCAGTAATCACTGACATAATTACCCTTCAAACCAGAGCACAGTACTGCTAACACACTATTGTTTGGCACTATAATAACTTGTACACTATAATAGCCTCTGACAAACTCTGCAAAAGAGTCCTACCAATTACCATCATAAATAAATATACCAACAAAAATTAAATATTGAACTAATAAAATAGATTAAGTCATTACACCTTATTAGTCGTCCACGTTAGCACTGTATGATTATCGATGCTTAACATATTTAAAATTCAAATCAAGTTTATCATTATAATTAAATGGCGTGCCACATCGCAGGAATCACTTTATATCTCGCGGTTAAATTTAAAATAGACGTCTAGTGCGTCACGTTCCATCATGGAGTAGCCCATTAATAATGTTGCACAACATTTTGAAACACAAGACTTAAGGTATGCTTTGACGATCCGAAATTTTTTTTAGTGATATTCTTAACTTAAAAGAGTTGCTATTCTAGTTAGCTATTCGTTGTTTTTTGTGAACACCGACACTGATGTATCTTAAAAATAAATATCGTTAGTGCAATGATGTTTTTATAAGACTAACTTTGTGGCTAAACGCTTTGCAATTGAAAAAATTCATTCAAAATTACTTGACAATTGATTGAAATATCGCATACATATGTACATACATACAGAAAATATCAGATGAATTGAGAATCTCCTTTTCGAAATCGTTCAATAAAACTAGCTATGATTTTAAAAATGGAAACGATTTGTAACATAAAAGCATATTCAGTGACGACTTCGCACCATTCTAATATATATACACGTTCTGGAAGGTTGCGTAATAAAGTCAATTAAAAAATTATGAAGTGTTATTTAAGGGGAAAAGTATTATAATTTAAGGATATAAAGCGATGAGATGAGCGTGTCGTGTGCGTAAGAATCATTCCTGTTCATAACAATTAACAACACAGTGCCTCAGAGAATCTGCTAGGCTTTGCAGTCATCAACTAGAGATTTATGATGGTGCTTATATATCTATGTAATTATTAGAATTACGCTGGTAAGAATTTCTTTTATAGCAAAACACAGTAGTTCTGTGTCACTTTAACTCTTAAAAGACATATTTGTTCAATAAAGTTTTAATTAATTAATTATTTTGTTATTGCTCCTTCTTCTGTCATTTTATCGAGTAATTTAAAAAAAAGAAATAAAAAGTACATGTGTTATGATAAGAACAAGTTTAGAAAAATAATATTTACGATTTACATAAAAAAAACTTCATCATTGCGAGATATTAATTTTTTATTATTGCCTCTTTTTGTACTTCTTATCGTAGGACTACGAAATGAATAATGCAAGAGCTCTAATATTTAAAGTCTACTGAGAACATTTGGTGCTATTATAAAACTTTGATTAGCGTAGATTTCGAAGTTAATTAATGGATATGATTTTCGAGTTAGATAGTTCATACTGTAATTTACACTTAACATAAAGACTGGAGTGCTAAAATACTAAATAAATAACATTAAACGCAACTTTTTGTACATTATAAAATATACCTATAATAAAACTAACAAAAATTCGTATGACTACTTTGCGAAGTCCGCCTGAATTCTTGCCTACCTCTATATTGCTAGTTATTTTTAGTAGTGTGTAAGAATTACCGTGTTCCGGTTAGAAGAGTGACGTTGCTAACGTAATGGCTGATTATAAAGATAGTTGTGGATATGGGCAAGAATTTTGCATAGCTTACGATGAAATTCAAATAATATTCATTGTGGTATAACCCGCCATAAGGGGGCATACGATAATTTTATCATAGAAAAATAAACTAAATACATTCTACATCATTAAGATGAAACAAAATCTCTTTGCCGCTTTTTAGTAGTGCTTACACATTACTGCTTGGCGGCGGAATATCTGGCAATGCAGTGGTACCTCCCCAGTCGTTTCAGAAAACTATTTTAATACAAGAGAAATTAAAACAAAACCATTAAAAGTTTATCAAGGTTTCATTAAATCTTAATCTTAATTGCAAAGTAAAGGCTAAAAATGGATATTAGTAATTAAAAATGAAGACGAAATTACTTATGAATAAATTCGATTGTATCCAGATTAATTTACGCAATCTTTATTTTTAAATTTATCTTTTTTTAATATATCAATAAAAATAAAGTAACATATAAGTGTTTTGATAGCAACAAACACACACACACATAAACACAAGGGAAAATATTACTTTTAATATATTTGAATAAAATAACTGCTTATTTTGGATTAAGGGTCCCTTTGTACATAGAGTATTAGGGCTTTGACTACTACCAAGCAACCCCGGCGCGAATTGGTGGACGTTACTAAGAATTTTTTTTAATTTGTTAGATAAGTAGGTTTCTCACGATATCTTTCTTTACTATTAATCTGTACTTTAAATTGTTAAGTGAAAATTAACTAATGCATTGGTATTGGCAATCGGTAATTGAAATTCGGTTGCAAAAAGCTCATACCAGTGTTCAGCCCTATGCTGTTTTAGCCAAGAGTGTCGTTTACCATTAGGCGTTTAACTTGCTCAGCTCGTAAGTTAACTTAAACAAAAAAATATTTTTTTTCTAAATGGTAGGACTCTTCCAGAATACGACTGGGGCCAGCGAAATTACAGGGTAAAGAGACCATCTTACATCATTGGGTGACGGGCGCAGCACAGAGCCAAGCAATCTTTGTGTGGTACTGTGTTGTTATGGGCAGGCTTGACGCTTACCATCAGGCGCACGACTTGCTGGTCTTGTCACTTGATCTAAAAAAAAATCGCAAATGATATAAGACATTGATTTATCATCAACAAACAATTATAAATGATATTTCCATGTTGTTCTATTTCCAAAAACCAGTAATCGTTTTGAAGAAAGTATTCGCCAGTTACGTAACGTTGAATCACTCGATATATATAAATTTAAAAGCGGTCAGAGCCTAACCTCAACGATCTTAATGACGGTCAATGTTAAAATAAAATTAATCCCACTTTAAAAGGACACTTTTATCGGGGACCGGTTTTTGTATCTCGAATAAGCGTTACTCTATGGAGAGCGTTATAGCCGGAAATAATTTGAAGATTGACTACAAGGTGTTTCACCACTTACGAGCTATGAATAGCGTCGCTACATCATTGATAAAATATTTATTTATATTTAATGTGATTCACTTTACTTCTTAATTCTTGTGTTGTAAAGGCTTTTTGACTTGTTTGACTTTTTATATCATAGTTATCATATGTTATGTCTTCTGTCACTAATAGTAGGCAGTGATTCATGTTAGAACTAATTAATTCTTAGTTCCTAATTTGTGTTCTATATATATTCTCGCGTAAACGACAGTTTATATAATAAAACTCACTCGAAACGTATTTTTACAGTAAAATATAATATAAAATAGCAAAAAAAATTTTTAAAGTAAATTAAATCGATTAGAATAAACAAAATATAGTTTTTTTTTTACGACTATTTAAAACTTCAACCGATTAGCTTAAACTAGCACCGTTAACGATGACATGTTGTTATAACGAAAACAAGTTTTTTATAATTAGTTATGATCAATTTCGTTACTAATTCACCTACATGTTAAGCGCATATTTACGTGAGTGAAGTTTCACGAGCACCCACACTATGAATATTTAATTGAATTATATTAAATTATACAAACATGGACACACGGGGGACGGGATGCGTGTTTCTATATTTATTCACGGCATGTTAAGTAGATTTAAAATATTTATGGTAATTAGAAGCTTAAAATAAATGGATTTTAAGCTCTTTAGGCATTTGACAGTAAAAATAGTTCAACTTTTTTTTGTATGATTTTTGAGTTATATTAGTTAAAATAATAAAGTTGTGTAATATTAGGATGGTTTTGTTGATTATTTATATAAATTATTGAATTAACTTTTTTTATGAGAAAAAGTGACGAGACGAGCAAGTCATGCACTTGACGGCAAGCGTCACGCCTGCCCATAACAACAAGGTATCAAATAGAGCGTGCTTAGCTCTACAATCCGCTTGCCAGAGATATAAGATGGTCTATCTATATGCCCAGTAATTACTCTGGCCTCATAGCCCTTAAAACCGGAACACAGAAGTGCTTACAAACCACTGCTTAGCGGAAGTATAACTGGCAATGCAGTGGTATCGCCCCAGTGGGACTCTGCAAGAGTCCTACCAATTAAAGGACTTTGTTTGCGTTTTGACAAGTGATGACATGAATAACTTTAAATGTAAAATGATTAATTATGTTTAGGCGAATAGTACTAATTTTAAAATGGGTCTACTTTACGGATTTTACCGCGTTTTATTTGATTTTAAATTCCAACATTTTGAACTCTTTACAAGGTCCATGCTCATGGAACACACAGTGTGATGATTCACGACCCAATGTTTCCCACGTTCGTGCACCCGGGCATCAAAACTTTTAATTATTTATTTTGGTCCGATCAACGCACAAATGAACTTATGGTATCTTAATTTTATGCAATATTTGTATGTTTTCATTTATTTTCATTAATTTAAGGCTTCTTATAGCAGTTTTTTTTTTTATGTTAGTATCTAGGGGGTAGGGCGCTTTTGCAGAGTCCCGCGGGGGTGGTTTCGACGTAAGCACTGATGTGTTTCGGTTCGAAGGGCCATGAAACCAGCGTAATTATTGGGCATAAAGAAAGAACATCTTAAATCTCTGGACGACAAGCGCAGGGTAGGGCCAAGCAGGTTCTGTGTGGCACTGTGTTGTTATGGGTAGGCGTGTCACTTGCACCATGAAACTGCGACTTGCTCGTCTGGTCACTAATCCAATAAAAGAATATATATAAAGAGCAGCGGAGGTAGTGTGTTTATAAATCATTCGTGCAGTTAGAACGTCCATCTTTTACATACACATAGGTAATACATATAACAATTTAGTCTTTGGGGTCGTGGTCAATGAAAACAGGATCTGTAAATTTCCGTTCATTTCATAATTTACAAGCACGTTGTTAATCCTTTCAATAACAAGCTTGATGTATAATTAAAAAAAAGTTACGCGCGTTATTATTTTTGTTTACATATAATTATTACATTAATAGCTCGCTTCAACTACAATGGAAGTTCTTGGCTATTAAGCCTACACCTTGCTATTTCGCAATGATTTCCGATAATGCAAATTTATTTGCCTCGGATACCAGTAAGGAGATACAGTGACGAAGCGAACAAGTCGTGCATCTGATAATAAGCGACACGTATAATAACACATTTGCCTTACAGTGCGCATTTTACACTGCGCTCCAAAAAAAGTTTTATTTTTGCATAAAACTTTGCAAGTAAATTTTTTATAATATATTATACTGGCTAAATTCATTATATATTTAATTAATTTAAAATATCTTTTTATAAGTGGTAGGACTCTTGCAGAGTCCTACTGGGGAGGTACCACTGCATTGCCAGATATTCTGCTCTCAAGCCGTAATGTTTCAGCACTACTGTGTTCCGGTTTGAAGGGCAATGATGCCAGTGCAATTTCAGGGCAAAGAGATAGACCATCTAATAT
>DWGO01000673.1:0-11276 GCA_018247635.1 Eurytides dolicaon deicoon
CTCATTTGTCGTGTCTTTTTTAATTATTTTTTTTGTTATGATATTTTAATAACATTTATAGAAAAAAATAAATTTAATAGTGATCAAATTTGACAAGTAAGAATTATTTGATGGATCATGCTTTCTTTTTTTTCAATTAATGTTAAATTAATACAGATTCACACAGGTTATTTTACAGCGGTTTTATCTGCCATGCTCTATTTCTGATGTAAAAATTTGATTAGTTGTTAATTGGTCGGTATTATCTTGTATTATGATATTATGCTTGTGTTTACAAGTGTTCTGTTCGATCCATTTAGCTGTAAAAAAAAGCTGCGAAGCGGTATCCAGAAGCTGCTGATGCCAACAATATTATCTTTTCCTTTTTTGTACCTTTTCGTTGGATAAGTGGTCGAGACCGGCACGAAGGTCATTGACTTCGCTAAAGTATTGAGAGCGCTCTTTCTCAGCCCTGAATGGATGAAATAAAGTAAAAAAAATAAGTAAATTTCTATTCCACTTCCGCTAAGTGTAACGCCCTAAAAGTCGAAAGATATAAGGCAGATGGCATCGTGTATGTCGTGGTGTAGTGTTCAGTACAGTCAAGGATACACCATGCAAGGTTTAACACAGGCACCCACGCCTTTTTGGGTGACATGTTACCTTCTCCCTTGCGACTTGATCGATTGAAGCGCGAGTGTTGTTAAGCTCGTTGTAGCAAGACGCACGGTCATGTTCAGCCCTGAATTTTGATAATTCAATGAACGTTTTGGCTTTACTAAGGTGCCAAGAAAGTTTGATTTAATATTATAATATTACTGCACTCAACCCCTGTAACATTGTTTTATATGTTCATAAACTAAGGTAGAAGTAATAAAACAAGTTTAATAATATTTACTGATCACAGGTTAGTTCACCCTCACTTAAACTTAATGTTCAAGTGGCATAAAATCGGTGCGATTTTATTTACTTCTATTTTAGTAGACAAGCCATTGTAAAATTGTAATATTGTAATATCAGTATACTTAGTTTTAAATGTAATCCAATTCCTACTACGCTTTTTAGGGAATTGTACATCAGCAAATGGCCCTTGTCAATTTTAACTATAATAATTTTATTTTCAATAACATATTGAACATTATACTTACTTGGCTTTAAGCTTGTTGAGCTGGTCGAGCTGCTCACCCATTTCAGCAACAGCATCGTTGTGCTTCTTGCGGAGGTTGGCAAGGGTAGACTCGTGTTGGATATTGGCCTCCTCGAGATCACGGCGCAGCTTGCTAAGCTCAGCCTCACGCTTCTTGTTAAGCTCGATCTGAGCAGAGGTGGCACCACCAGCCTCTTCGAGACGCTCGCCGAGCTCCTCGAGTTCACGGGCGAGGTCGGCACGCTGCTTCTCAGCCTTAGCACGAGCCTGGCGTTCAGATTCAACCTCTTCTTCGAGCTCCTCAATGCGGGCCTGGAGCTCCTTGATCTGTTTCTGGAGCTTGCTGACCAGGGACTGCTCGTCCTCGAGCTTGGCAGTTAGCGAGGAAATCTCCTTGTCCTTGCGCTGAATGGTTTGCTCGAGCTCCTTTTTGTTGCGCTCGAGGTCGGTAACAGCCTCCTGGGTAAGCTTGAGGTCACCCTCAACCTTCCTCCTCTGCTTCTCAACATCGGCGCGCAGTTTCTTTTCGCGTTCCAGGGAGTCTTCCAACTCGTCAAGGGTCTGTTCGAGCTTCTGCTTGACCTTGTTGAGGTGGTTGACCTTGTCCTCGGCGGCCTGGAGTTCTTCAGAGGTCTTCTGGTTTGATTCGCCCTGCATTTTCTTTTCCTTGTTCAACTTGTTGATGAGTTCATCTTGGTGCGCGATCTCATCGTTCAAGTTGCGGATTTGGTGGTCCTTGGTGGCCTTATCTTGTTCGGATTTCTGTACAGACAGCTCGAGGTCCTCAATATCCTTCTTGAGGCCAGATACTTCTTGTTCTAACTTCTTCTTGGATTGGAAGAGTTGGTTGCGGGCATCCTCTTCCTGGGTAAGGCGGTCTTGGGTGTCCTATAGTGAAGCAAAAAAATAAAAAATAGATAAAATCTGTTTTCAATTTGAAGTTAATTACTAACTAAACCTATTTTATATAATATCTGCTTAGTATCGATCAACACATAAAAAGAGCAATAACACTTGCAATAAAACTGTGCACGTTGCGGTCTCAAAATACGTTTTTCGTGTAAACAATCATGTGGTTATTTAAAGAACTGCCGAGTTGTACACAGAGTAAGCTGATTCTGAGTTTCTACACCTGTACATATTTGGATATTGAAGTCAAACTTAGCTCATTTAATGGAATAATATCAATAGGTTTTTAAAAAATGTTTACAAATCTTGTGAAAAATGATAGTAATTAAAATTCAATAGCTAAGTACTCACTCTTGGTGTCCGCCTGCAATTTTATTTTTTTTGCCTCATTTTTAGTATTTGGTTATATTCTATACTCATGTATCGAATGCAGTGGAAGGTTTAACGCCAAATACATGGATATTAAATAAGTAAAATAAAAAAATCAAATAAATTTTATAGGTAATTTCTACTTGTGTTTCGTTTGTGCTATAAAATAAAATAAATATTGAATATAATACACTACTTACCCTAAGTTGGTTCTCGAGATCAGCCTTTTGAGCTGCGAGTTTGTTGGCGCGCTCCTGGGTCTCAGACAGGGAGCCCTTCTCTCCTTCGAGGGTAGCCAAGAGAGCTGTCTTCTCCTCAAGCAGCTTGGAGTTGAGGGCTTCGACCTCCTTGCGGAGCTTCTCTTCCTTCTCGAAAGCCTCTTGAGCCTTCTGTGCCTTCTCCTCGAGTTTCTGCAAACGATCGCTACTTTCATCTACACCGTTCCATACTGACAAATGATAATCGGCCATCGTTAAAATTATTGACTACACCATGAACTAATACTAGGAATGTAATTATTCGATTCGTTCGTTTGGTAAGGAAGGGTGGTGCGCGCGCCGCCGACCTATCCGCTACTGAGCTCCGCTGGAGTTCTCCAGCGATCGCGATCATCCGCCCCCGCATGCAATACATCGAGCGTCGAAGAGCGGGCGGCAGCGGGCGGGGGCGGCGACCAGAAATGGATACGGCAGGTGCTGCGGTGTCGCGTAACCGTCAGGTGGGTGCGGTCAAATCTATTTGCGTTTCCCTGAATCACGCGGGCTAAAAGTGTGTGGAATTTAATGGGTCAGACCGTATAACCATTACTCATGTGAGTGGTGTTGAAAGCTACTTACCGCGATCTCATCCTCGATGCGGGTGACGTTGAGGAGGGGCTTGACCTTCTGCCACATCTTCCACCAGGGCCAGGTGCGGAGCTGCAAGTACTTGCGCAAGTTGCGTTGGACAACTTGGAGGGCCACCCTAATTGATAAAATCGAAACTTTGAAATTTTCTCCAGTCACAAGACGATATATTTGGATCAACAGTTGGTGTAGAAGACATTATTATTTTTCTAAATAAAGTGATTTACCTCTGTTCCTGCAGCCTCTTGTACTCTTTGCGAGACAAGTAACCACGGATGTAGGCCTGCATCCAAGATACGATCTTCGACAACCTGTCATCACGCAACTCTTCCATCTGACCCAGAACACCAGCGCGGAAGAATACCTGCTCGCCGATTTTAAGCGTTATTCATTTAGGCTAAGAGATGGTGTTATGACAAATATATCAAATTCCACAGATAAGACATTTAGCAAACCTTGACAAAAAGACTGTTGACATTTACACACTATATTTCTTATAAAGAATAAAATAAAACAGTATTAGTATAAAGAAAGGAGTCATGTTATTTGATAGTTAAGGAAGATGAAGAGACAGGGTGGAGCTAGAGACATTTAGTGCATGTGCAGAATTGTGATAGTAAACATGCTTTTTCTACATCACAAGCACAATATGCTACCTTAGTCTTTCCAAGCCTGAAAGACTCCGCATCCAGGCCGGTATGTTCGAGAATTTTCATAGTAGCTTTCTCTGGTGTTATTGGCTCTTTGAGGAGGTTCGGGCACAGAATTTTGTATCTGCGTTTAAGAAGCACACAAAATATGATAAAAAAAAAACTAAATACTTATTCGTAGATAAAAACATACGAGCCTATGTAACGGGGGCTCTTAATAAAAGCGACCTTGGTTTTTAAGGCTTGAGGACAATTGCAACACCGTCAAGTTGTGTCACAATTGGTTTACAAGGAAGGAGGTTGCGAACGATCGGGTATGTCTTGGACCGATGATATCAAACCGCTAAACTACTCAAACGGACTGTTGACATGCCTTGGTATGACCGAGACGGTAGGATTCGGGATCTAAGCCCGTGGCGTCCAGGATCACTTGAGCGATTTTCTTAGGATCGGTTTCCTTGTCCGCAGCTTGAGGGTTCAGGATCTTGTAGCTACATTGTCAAAATATACACGCACACGATCAGCTAATGTCATACAATAAGATTAATAATTCTCCGTGTCTTGTGATCAGGTGGGTATGGCTAAGTTTATTCGCATTTCCCAGTTTAGGTGTTGTATAGGATTCAGGTACAAAGTCGTTCGCTTTGTCCAATAATACTTTACAAATTCTACAGGTGCAAAAATATAAATGTCCTATGTTTACATATGTGGAACGAATTCAAATCAGGTTGAAACTACTTAAATTCAAACTCTATTATTTTAGAGCTTTCGTGTATACTCTTTACCATGCTATATCAAGTCTACCATACATAATCCAAGCCTATCTTGCCTTTGTATGACCAATACGATAGCTTTCAGGGTCGAGCTGAATAGACTCCAGACATTTCCGGGCTGCTATTTTAGGATCACTTTCAGCAGCCATGAGGGCGGGCGCAAGAATCATGTAACTGTTCATAATAATTGTGTTTATAAAAAATATCTCATATAAGTGAACGTTGCTAAATAAAATCGATGACTAAGTAGGCCAGGTGCGAATTCGATGACAGAATTCAAGACGCATCATTATTTTAGAATCTCTTGCTCACATGCTATGTATATTACAATGACGTCAAAAGTCGGCTACAGGATTAGAATAAAACTGTTTCCAGTTGCAGGAATATTCCAGAGCTGAAAAAAAGTTGTTTAGACTAGCATGCCGTACGAATACTATTTACTAAAATAAAACCGCAATCTCTAGATTCGATAATAAAATAGCCATAAGTTATTTCATGTTACGTTAACTGTTTGACGGCACGCTAGATATAGATTTTTTATTGGTTTGTTTATGAAATCTAAATCTCACCGGAGCTTGAAGTCGGGGTAGACCATCCTGTTGGGGAAACCTTTACGGCAAATACGGATGCCTTCAAGCACACCGTTACAGGTGAGCTGGTGCATTACAAGGTGGGAGTCGATGAGACCTGATTGACGGAGACATTAAGGTTAACAACATCGCACACTGTTCTAGACAAAAATCTTCCGTCTGACTTTCAATTAGCGACATCAAAGACTAGTAGATTAAGATCATTAAGACTAATCCAAAATGAATTGCTATTTCTGAACGTTTCCTGTGAAGATGGTGGAATCAAATACGTTCAGGAAAAATGTTAAACAAATTTTTATCTCAACATTATTTTTGTTACAGATTTTGGATTTAGTATCAGTTTTAAGACGAACCACAAAATTATGCTGAGGCGTCATTTTGTTTCTAGATGATTCCGTTAATAAATATAATAAATTCTATATTCTTTACGATGTTTACGATGTCCTCTTTTTGGCGTAAACATAGTAACAAACGTAAAATACTGTGTTTTTACTAATGTCCTCATTTTGGTGTAAACATGGTGACAGATGAAAAACACTGCGTTTTTAATAATGTCCTCATTTTGGCGTAAACATGGTAAGAAATGTAAAATACAACGTTTGAAGTCAATAAGGACAGTAAAATAATAAAAGTCAGCTTTAAATATGTACTCACCAGCCTGTTTCAATTCGTTGGGGATGATACAACGTACGAAGTGAGGCTGAGTGGATCTCAGAGTAGTCATCAAATTGTTAAGTTGTTCCTGTAAAATTAATATTATTGTAACGTATATTTCTCGTAGATGTTAGGTTAGTACCAAGCGTTGACAATATTTTAAATTTGATATATTTATTTTTTTTAATAATATTTTTATCGCTATTGTTCATAGCAATCATAATATAATTAAACATAAAAAGCGGCACACCAATGATGTGATTGCAATAAAATGAAGTAATTTAATGGTCCAGTGAACACAAATTAGATCACACAAAACAAACAAGTTAAGTACATTCACACATTGAAAGCAACGATTTTGTAAATTGTTGAAAATCTTAAGAAGACATGGATACGGTAGAGTACAAAGTATCCAGATTTTATTTCTGATTCTGACGCACATAGCTATATTATTTGTGCGTCTTTGCAGATGGTCATGAAATTTAAATATTGTATATTAAAACATAGTTATGAATACCAGAGGTGATCATTGCCTCGTTGATAATGAAAGATGTTTCATAAACTTTTAACCATTTTTTTTTATAGAGCAAGCTTCCATGGATGCCAAACTACCGTCGCGTAGTATTTAACACCATTAGGATGATCAAAACCAACAAATCAGAAAAGGCAAATCATAAACTAATAGATACCCTGTACGCGGAGGAGACAGTAGCGAAACCACCACCCTTCTTACCGCGACCGCCTATGGACGTACACGTATAAGCAACAATTAGTAAAAAAAGGACGAACACAGAACGTCACAAGACTAGACATTTGACTATAGGACAAGTAGACAATATAACCGCGAGACACGGCAACATAAGCTGTGCTGTAAAACATACAATAACGTGGACAAGTGATTGATATGAAAGCTTGGAGGGCTGGCTTCCTAGTTGACACATCGTCGAGCTCAACAGTTGTAATAGCGCTGCAATTGATGGGTGCCTCTGACGATGAATACAAGGAAGTCAGCCCAAAGCGTGTTGTAAACGAGGACAGTCAAGCTACATAGAAGACAGAAGCAAGTCTCGAACATTGTATTCAAGTTTACCCTGTAGAGCGATGACACAGTCTGGAAGGCAGAACCCTTAGCGCGCTTGCCTCCAGCGCCTAATTTGTTTAAAAAATTAAGTGAGAAACAGAGCGGTGAATAATACAGTATTTATTTTCACGAAATATGATTAAGGATGATGACCGAGCTCAATGAAGTACATTTTGAGCAAGATCAATGAATGCATGTCTCAGATTGTGGTGCATTGTAATATGGGATTAATGATAAAATGAGATGATCTTAATTGAATTGTATGTTTACAGAAGTATTTTACAGCTCACGTACCTACTCTCATCTATGGAAGTATTAAAGGAACCTTATATTATAAAAGAATAAATAATTTAGATATAAAATTAAAATCCTGCTGCTATAATAAATAAGCGTTATAAAATAAATTAATAATAGTTCAAATTTTATTACAAAGAACGGATGAAAATACATACCCTTGCCGCCACCACCAGCGCCGGCATCACCAGACTGGCCAGGATGGTCAGCAAAGATCTCAACCAGCAGTTTGTTCTGACCCTTCTTGAACTGATCGACAACGGTGTCGTTAAGAGGGTCCTTGTTCTTCTCAAGCCAGCCGGTGATGTTGTAGCCGACCTATTTAGTGGTATACGTGATGGTTTAGAAAACTCACGTCTATATATGTAGGTTCTACATTCTTGAAGGAATTTCTGTATCAGAATTGATCAAAATTCCTCTTTGTAAGTACTTACATTTCCGGCGTAATGGCCGATGGCGAAGTGGGCGGCTTGGCAGCCGGGCTTGGGAGGCTTGGGCTTCAGATAAGGAGCAGACTTGCCCAAGTGGTTGTTGTTCAACTTCTCAATGAAGGTTTGGTCGGTAGCCTTGGGGAACATAGACTCTTCCTCAAGGATGGAGAGGATACCCATGGGCTGAAATTGTACCGTGATGATTAGCTAGTGCTACTACACCTAACAGCGAATCTTGTATGTCGTGTACAAGTGTATTACTAAGTGTATGTTTTATTCGAATGACTAAAATTTCTTTAGCTTGAAAAAATTGATACATTTAATTCAAATTCTCGAAAAAAATGTTTAGTTTTTGCATTTTGCTATTCAATCACTGTGTAAAATTTGTATTCTTATAAATTTCTGTCTACGTGCGTGTATTTGTGTGGCTTATAAAAAAGATGTTATGCGTTAAAATTGGAAGCAACATGCAAAAGGGAGAAAATTGTGGGTGTGATTTTGCGACCAAACAATACCTCGTACATAATGTTAATTAATTTGTTGTGCTCTGTGCAAAAAAAATTGTACGTGAAGGCAAAATTACTTTTTTCATTATAGGGGGAAGCATCTATACTATCAAACATCTGGAATGCTATAAAGCCTATGGTAATAGTTATTTTTTGTAGTTAAACGTATAATATGCAAGTGTACTACGCTAACAACAGTGTATTTATTTATTGTTAACAATCATTTTTATTTACTTATATCAATTGGTCATTTCGCATTTGAAAACAAAAAGTTGTATCGGAAACTTTTAAAAATTACAATAATATTTAACTACCTGGGCTTTTAATACTACTTTGTGTACTATTGCGTTTGCTAGATCCTATGTAATATTTAGCCTGAAGCTTCTTCTAGCAGCTCCCTAGTGTGTAAAGCTATTATCGTATATCTCTAATACCTTTTCTATTAGATTAATCGTTGGCTGAAGGTCCAAACCAAAGTCTATAAAAGTCCATCGGATCCCTTCACTTTCGTACTCCTCTTGTTCTAAGATGAACATGAAGTGATTAAAGTACTGTTGCAGTTTTTCATTAGTGTAATTTACACAGAGCTGATTAAAGCCGTTCGTCTGGATCGTGCAGACACATGGAAAAAATTAATCCGAACTTTTATCATTTTAATACTTACTGTTGCCATAAAAGGTGCGTGTGTGTATATGTGGGTGTATGTGTATGTACGTGTATCTTGTCAAAATATAGGTAAGGTGAAAATACAGAAGAACACACAGGTAACACATCAATCAGAAAACAACCAACGAGCAAAACCTTTCAAATATCCAGATTACACAGATGCAAAATGAAATATTTGAAAGACTTTACTCGGAGGTTATGGCGAGATGCAAGCGTTTATTGTTGCGTTGCCGCCATATACCTTTTCAATAAGGTCAATACAATGTTGAAGGTCCATGCCAAAATCAATGAAAGTCCACTCGATGCCTTCGCGCTGGTATTCTTCTTGCTCCAGTACGAACATATGATGGTTAAAGAACTGCTGGAGTTTCTCGTTGGTGAAATTAATGCAGAGTTGTTCAAAACCGTTGTACTGCAGGTAGACAATTAATAAGGAATGTTAGGGGTTTATGGTATAGACACAACAAGTACGGATCGCATTCCGTATTTGGTTGAACCATAAGAGTAGCGTTAGGATCAGTAATGGATGTAGGAATCGCGTCTATCCCCATAGACTAACGAGTATTGAAAATGATCGAACTATATGCCGCGTCTATCCCCATAGACTTACGGCTGGAACAAAAACTTATTTCCGCCTCCAGTTGCCCACAAACGGTGACGGGTCAAATAATAACGCGGCCTATTTTTTTACCTTCTCGATAAGATCGATACAAGCAAGCAAGTCCATTCCGAAATCGATGAAGGCCCATTCGATGCCCTCCTTCTTGTACTCCTCTTGTTCGAGTACGAACATGTGGTGGTTAAAGAACTGCTGGAGCTTCTCGTTTGTGAAGTTAATGCAGAGTTGCTCGAAACCGTTGTACTTTTATAAACAATACGAAACCCAGATGAATGGTGAGGAAATTAAGAAACTGTTAAAACAAGTTCTACACGATAAACATTAAGCTACACGTATTAATTAGTCAGCAGGGTTCTGAGAGATAGCTTGAAAACACATCGATAGCGCTGTAGAGGCTCTACGCCCAGCCGAGAGTTGCGTAGACCCTATATACCTTTTCAATAAGGTCAATGCAGGCCACTAAGTCCATTCCAAAGTCAATGAACTCCCAATGAATTCCCTCTCTTGTGTACTCTTCTTGCTCCAACACAAACATGTGATGGTTGAAGAATTGTTGCAGTTTCTCGTTTGTGAAGTTAATACAAAGTTGTTCGAACCCATTGAACTAAAGGAGTAAATTTGCATTAATATCAAAGAAATATTGTCGATGTTCCTCTCCTCTTGCTGATTTTGCTGACTTTGACTGTTGATGTGATTTTCCAGAAACACTATAATTAAGTGCTTACCATTATCGTTGCTTTATTAAATCCTTAAACAGTTATCACTAAAAAGGTAACTTACATAAATGATGAATTCCAAATAATTTTACAAAAAACTTTAAACTGCGACCTAGGATTCGAACCTGGGAATAATTCATTCAGTTTCGGAAAATCATTACTTTTTCTTTTTGTTAAAAATTCCACTGCTTGTATTGAAAAATAATGTTTCTGTGAATTATAACACTATTATTCAATACATGCAATTGTATTCACTTCTACATGTTATGTAACATGATGATATGTTACGTCATCTTTGGTACTGTTGCCAAAGCTTAGCCTTTGTATCTGATACTCACGTCGAAGATCTCAAAACCAGCAATATCCAGTACACCGATGAAGTGCTGCCTCTTCTGCTTGGTGTCTAGGGTCTCGTTACACTTCTTCACCAGCCACTTGAAGAGACGATCGAACATGCCCTTGCAAAGAGCACCGACGGAGTTGGTGACCTGGTCCTTGTTACGACCCTGAGTCACGAACTCGTTTCCGACCTTGATGCGGGGCTTCAGCAAGTTCTTGTACAGGTCCTGGCAGTCGACGCCGAGAAGCTTGGCAACTTTGTCACCATCCTATTGATATGAAGATAAAAGTAAAACATTAGCTAACGCTATAGGGCTTTCATTTTATTACTTTATTGGACCACTTATTACTTTAACTATGATGATTACTATACAAACTTAATAATTTTCTGTCAAATTATTTAATCTGTTGTTACCTAATGCTTAAAAGGACGGTTGTACTTAGCTTACCTTTACATATATTTTAAAGCTGAATACAAAAGAAAAGGATACAGGAAGGGAAAAGAATATTTGTTATAATTACCTCGGTACCATCAGCCTCGGCCTGCTCTTCGCGACCCCTCTGCTTGAACTTCATGCAACCCATGTGCATGACAGCGGCGGTGATCTTGTAAACGTTGTCCTTCTCTTCTTGGGTGAAGCCCAAAATATCGAAGGCTTGCTACAATTTTACAAGAAAAATTAGTGCACACGAAGAAATCAAAAGATT
>DWGO01000674.1:0-11275 GCA_018247635.1 Eurytides dolicaon deicoon
CAGCAGAACTGCTTTCCGAGCCGATGGTAACTTCCTCACGATCTGACTTCATTGACGATTCAAAAGTGCTTGTAAAAATCTAATTGAATAAAGCTCAATTTCATTTCAAAACGATGAGGGCTCTTGTATCCATATCATATTTCCTTGTCCGAGATCAGATTTTTTTTACAATTAATCAAATTAGATGTTTAACTCAATTGAATGTATTGTTTTTGTTACTTAAGAATGTGCTACTATTAATAAAAACTGCATTCTTGTATAATGCAAGCCTGGCAATTTTATGTCCACCGTTGCCAGCGGAAAACCCACGGACATTCAAAGCGAGTCATTACCATGTTAAAATGTTCGACATTAGCAGTTCTTATCCGGATGTACGTACGTTAGTTGATTTTTTTTAAATATACGAATATTCAGTACAATAAAATTAGCAAAACAATAACATATGTTCATTTTGTAAGTTATTTGTTTTTTTTACAAAACAACTTTATTACAGAAAAATAATACTTTTTTTAGGAAATAGTGATGAAACGAGCAAGTCGTGCGACAGTACCATGCATACTCTGCTTGGCACTGTGCTTCGCTCACCTAGAGATTTAAGATGTCATTTCTGTATGCCCAATGCTGGCAACATTGCCCTTCAAAGAGGAACACATGTTAGCTTACACATTACAGGTTGGCTGTAGAATAATACCTTCAATCAATTTGTCCTACTTACCCAAGTATAACAAGTTCGCCATATTTGACGAGTGGCTTGGGCTTCTGTTCGGATCCACTCTCACCGGCCTCCTCCAGAATTGGCGACTCCGCACTGTCCGCAGCACTGGAAAGAGAACGAACGTCAACAATTTGACCAATTCTTTAGTGCAGTTGCTAAGCAATTAGCTTCGGCGTCACGATCGTCGATTCGATTCCCACCCGGGGCATATACTTGTATGAACTTCAGATAATTACTTGCTCCTAAACAGGGTGTTTGTCCATGTGAAATTTATACAAGTAACAGGTGGCGCAAAAGTAATGACAATGTGAACGTGCCTTATTTTTTTACAAATGGCGCCATAAGTCACTGTGCATTGACATTTATGCTGTAGATATATATATAGAGAATTAATTGTCTACAAGCGATGGATCTTCCACTTTCAAAAAAACATTTTTCGACAACAGAGCTTTTTTTTTAAATTATAACAAAATGGCTGCCGATTATGACATTACTTTAGCACAACCAGTTACAACGTCCTTATTAAACAAGATATTAGTATCTTAAAATAGGGGGCAACGTTTTCAAAAATAAAACCTAGTTGTACTGATGTCGCTAATTTAAATGCCATATCCCTCTGCCTATCCCGCAACGTTTTGCGTATAAAAAAATATGCGTACTTAAAACAATCCGTAACCAAGTCAAAACTATAAAAAAATAACAAGGTCAATACTGCGAATCACGCAGAGG
This sequence comes from Eurytides dolicaon deicoon, assembly GCA_018247635.1. NCBI lineage: Eukaryota > Metazoa > Arthropoda > Insecta > Lepidoptera > Papilionidae > Eurytides > Eurytides dolicaon. Next base: position 1,445 of record DWGO01000674.1, read on the forward strand.
CCTTATTAAAGGAAAACATTGTGGATATTCCCGTTTATCTTATACAGTAAATATGAACAGCGGTATTTCCCATTGGGGATGCGACACGAAACGAAAGCGGGCATTACTTACTGGAAGAAACAGGAAAACTTTTACATTTATTTATGACGCGTCTTTAGATTTTTGGTAATACTTTCCGTTATTTCTGTTTATTCCGATATAAAATTAGCCTATAGCACTATCAGCTACTAAAAACCACTCTCAGAGTTATATCATTCTAACCTAACCTTTGCTTAGTAATAAAAAAAAAACACTTTGCCCTCATTGTGTGATTTTTAGCACAGATTCAGTATAGAATTTGGAAAAATTACGCCATTAAAATCCGCGCAATCAAAGCCACGGGAAGAACTTATTAATAAATCCATACGTAGATTACAGATTCCAGTTTTAAGAGAAAAAAATAAAAGACACTGTAACTTAACGAGTTGTTTAAATATAATAATGATACAGTGTATTTACGCTTATGTTTTAACATTTCGAACACTTCACCCATCCATGTCCATGTCTGAGTCCATGGTCAAGCGGCACAGTGGACGAAACGATGGAAATTTTAAAATCGAAATAAAGACACGTTAAAATCCGTAAATTTAAAATTATAATTTAACATAATATAAATAATTTAATAGAAAAAAATAAATCGTGATCGATCTATTTTATTACATACATACATATAAATCATAAACAATATGCAAGTGACATATCAATGTAATAAAGTAAATATTAATTCAACAATATTTAAAACCATAAATATAAAACGTATCTATTATTAAAGGCAATCATTCTAAAAGCAAAAACATTGAAGTGTGTTAGAGTTTCACCCCAGTATCGTCTGCCCCACGCGTTTGTGGTCATATATTCTCGCCTGAATCAAATAAAAACGTGGCTATAGTAGCCCTCAAATGTTCGCATATAATTTATTTTCATACTACAGTAGGCTTCGCCCGGGCACTTTAGAGCTTTATAAAAATAAATAAGAAAAACGAATTCTAAATAATTTTAGCGTTATAAAAAGCTCTCTTTCAACAACCGTTTCATACTATATCACGGGTGGCCAAGCTCCTTGATAGTCTTAGCAATTTTTCAAATTTTGAAATTTTTCACGAGCTGCAATTAAATGCGTATTATATATGTAAAAAGGTACATATTTATCGAAAATATTTAAATAAAACTACAAAATATGTGTATTAAATTTAAATATTAAAAATTAAGCACATTTACTATTACTTTTCTCGGTGATTCTTTCAGATGCTGGGTAGTTAACAATTTGATCGGAGTTTTCATGAATTTTAAAGTTAAAATAAAATGATTCACATTTGTACGTTGGTCCGAATTTTGAACAAGCAGTTTTTTTTTAATTCGATTCTGTCTGGAGTCGGTCGATTACGGCCGATTATGCCACTGTTGTATGTCGGTTCTCGCAGTTTTCAATGAGTCATATAATTTTCAAGTTGAGAGGAAATGAAATATGTTACAACGTTGTGCTTAGTCTTTCATATTTGTTGCAAGTAATTTTATTTAAAAGACGATTTGAAACACATACGGAATGATAATTTTTTTAAATATAATAACTTAAAAATGAAACGGTTACTCGGGTACATTTATCGAGAGCCACAAATAATCCTTCAAAGAGCCGAATGTAGCTCGTGAGCCGCAAGTTGGCCATCCGTATATCAAAAATATCGATACTTTAAGTGTGAAAAGGACAATTGAAAAATGATTGATTTATACACGCTATAAAGATATATCATCATATCGTTATAATATGTACAAATCATTTTTTTCGATTAGGTTCATATCAGATTTTCATGAACATGCAACACAAACTCAAAAACACGGGACCTAAACCGAATCAAAAACTTACTTTATCAAAAGCTTCTGATGGAGCATAATAATTAAAATTCTATTCAAACTACGAAAATTTTGTAGAAACACATATTCTATACCTCCACGAGTTGCTACAACGTACCGTGCATCCCAAAAAATTACTCATCGGAGAATTAAAAAGACAAAATAAATAACTTTTCCCCCACCAGTTCGGTGAAAGACATTACAAGAAACGATTAGGTCGTGCATAACAAAAGCCCAAAGTGGATTACGAGTAATCATCCAACGCCCACAACGCCCACAACTTCCGGCGGCGGGAGAGCTATCTTTTAGTATCGCGGGTCAGATTTCGGAGCGCGGCGGGACAGCTGTGGGTCAAGATTACTCGAGTAAATTATGAGCAGCCGCTGGAACCGGTTGGAGGCCGATGCACCGGCGTTTACGTAAGCCGCATGAAACCTACGCCAGGAAGTGGCGAGCCACTCGAGGCAAGCAAGATTGGGAAACACAATTTTGCACCATTTTTTGCATTATTAACAATTGCAAACTCAATATACGTTGCGGTATAATTTTTTTTAAGAGAAAGCGACGAGACAAGCAAGTCGTGCGCCTGATGGTAAGCGTCATGCCCATTACAACACAGTACCAAACGGAGAGTGTTTGACTCTGTGTTGTACTCGTCACTCAGAGATATTAGATGGTCTATATCTTTGCACTGTAATTTCAATGGCATCATTGCCCTTCGAACCGAAACACAGTAGTACTTACACATTATTGCTTGGCGACAGAATATCTGACAATACAGTGGTACCGCCCCAGTCGGACTCCGCAACAGTCCTACCATTTAGAAAATAATGATTATAAATATAAATATCTAAAACAATTTCATCTTTTTATTTTATACCTAATGATGACCACTGTATCCAAAGATTTGTTGTTTAGTACCACATTAGTAAGAGCGAAATAAAACGACTTGGGCTACCTAAGTTGTTTCGTTATCGTATTACGACTCTTGCAAGTTCCCTGTGTGGGAGTACAACACCATTGACTATAATCCTAGCGTCAAGCAGTAATATGCAAGTATTAATGGGGGCCGGTTGGAAAGTTAATATTTTCAAAGAAATTACTAGAAAAAGCAATAGAGCTGCAGGTGTCAAACGCAGTGCAGAACTAAGTGGATTTTTGAACTATTTACTTACTTCAAACCCTAAGTGGCTCGGTACTATTATAGGCGCCCGGAGAAGAATTCTAGTTTAATATCATATTAAATATTTCTATTTGAATCAAAAAACAACAACATCGAAGAGCTTTATAATGGTGTATATTTTTCAAAGCTTTTATCCCTTCGCCTGAATCGACGATTATTACAAAGACAAATAATTCCGCAAGATATGGGGGCCCTCTGTTGAATCTTTCAATTGATTGGTGGAGAAGAAAGACGACCCCAGCCGAGGTATTTGCTTTTTAAGCTGATGCTCCAACCAATGGGGTTCTTTACTTTTATTTGCTACCACAACAATGCTTAATTTGTGAGGCTTAAATTTATAAAGAACTATGTCACACGTGTATATCGAAAGTGGTAGGACTCTTTAACCGAGTCAATCTAAGCTTGTACTATTGCATTACCAGTTCTGCCACTAAACATTGATGTGCAAGGATTGCTGTATTCCGGTTTAAAGGATAATACAGCCTGTCACGCCTGCCCAAAACAACACAATACCACACAATGCTTGGCACTGTACTGCGCTCGTCACCCAGAGATATAAGATGGTCTATCTCTCTGCTCTGTAATTACACTGGCATCATTGCCCTTCAAACCAAACCACAGAAGTGCTTACACACTACTGTAGGCGGTAGAATATCCTGCAATGCAGTGGTACCTCTCAGGCCGACAGGTCTGCCACAATTGGAGCAGTTTGATCGGCATAATATCGATCGCGACTACGCGATACGTTATCGGTCCTCCATAACTGCACTCCGACCACAAAAGGGGGAAGTGGGTCACTTAAGCACTGAACACACAATGTACGGTGGTTATCTACTCGGCCTTCGAGTGGGCCTGACACGAATTGCCTCATCTTTGTTACATCCCATCCGCGACGAGCTCAGCGAACGGATTGTAGGAGCATTAATACTACCGCATGTCGCATGCAAAGACGAGCAAGTCGTGTGCCTGATGGTAAGCGTCACGCCTGCCCATAACAACACAGTACCAAATAGAGCGTGCTTGGGTCATTGCTTCGCTCGTCGCCCAGAGATATTAGATGGTCTATCTCTTTGCCCTGTAATTACGCTGGCATCATTGCCCTTCTAAGCGGAACACAGCAGTGCTTACACACTACTGCTTAGCGGCAGAAAATCTGGCAATGCAACGGACTCTGCAAGAGTCCTACCACTTGTAAATTAAAAAAAACATGAGGTAGTACCACTGCATGGCCAGTTATTCTAATGGAATCCACTTAAAGTAACACCGTCGCCGGTAATTCTACCGTTCAGCAGTGATGCGTAACCAATACTGTGTTCTGGTGAGACAGACATTGTTGCCAGTCTAATTACTGGACGTACAGATAGATTTATAAGTCGTCATCGTATATCTCTGAGTTACGAGCGCAGCGCAGAGACAAATATATTTTGAACTCGCGCAGTTCAAAATACGCAATGGCACTGAGTAATTTGGTGCTATAGGCAAGTGTGTCCTCACCATCCGGCTCAACCCTGTCTCATTTTATCGAAAGAAAAGGTTTACCCGCCATGAGTCAATCACAACCACTAACAAGGGTTTTACCGAACCAAACAAAAACTCGATTCGATCTGTCTTCATTAAACTGTAAAAACTTCAAAAGTTTAAGTTGAAATCTATCAAACAACTAACTTAACCACAAAAAACGTCAAAATGATTTGGATTAAACTTGGCATATAAATAGTTTATTTATATTATTATATATAATTTTAGACACAATAAGACTAGGATACTTCTTATCTTTATAAACGACATTGCTTATGGACTTTTTTTTCATTTAATCTTAAAATAAATGCAGATCGGAGTACTTAGATGGATGGAGATGGGATTGTTTTTGTATTGCTTACGCATTTTTCCTGTATCTCTGCTTATAAGACAACTACAATTAACGTGGACGTTCAAAATCTATCTGTATGACTAAAAATTCATTATGCCAAAGAATTTAGAAAACCGACTGCCGCAAGAAAATGTAAAGTATAAAAAACCTCAGATAAGGCATTTCTTTTCATTATCCAAAGGCACTCGTGCGACTGTCATACGTCACACATCTAACAATGCATATTTGACAAAAGACGTTTAAATTGTCTAAAAGTTACAAGGGAACATAAATATATAAACATTGCATACAAGTCAGAAAAAAAAATCACCTTTTGCCGGGATTATCAATCGGATTAGTGTGATAAAATTAAACAAATCAGCTTTAAGATGAACACATTCATTTTAAACGCGTGAGCAAATAATCGAGCATCCTTTACAAATAACAGTTCAGTCACTCAATGTTCGCACTTGGAATCAATAACTTTCATTGACCGCAGACGAACGACCCTGAGTTCGGGTGCGTGGGGTCAAAGCCCTACATCTCCTTCCACCTCGACGGCCCGAGGGTAGACCGATGCTTGGTTGGCAACGCCGCCCACGTCATTAAATAACTTATAATTAACAACCATAAAAGCCGCCCGGCCGTAAATGTCCGCAACCCTAGGCCATCTTTTATTACATTTTGAGATGACCTTATCACAAAACACAATCAGGCGTTAATTTTAAATACCAATGATAAATTGAAGGTATATTAATATTCACAAATAAATCCATCACGCGGCTTCACTCGCAAGGATATCGTTTAATTTTTCATTTCTATACAACTGACCAAAAAAATGTAGTGCTGCGCTCGTCACCTAGAGATATAAGATAGTGTATCTCTTTGTTCTGTAATTACTCTGGCCTCGTTGCCCTTCAAACCGGAACACAGTAGTGCTTACACATTACTACTTAGCGGCGGAACAACTGGCAATGCAGTGGTACCGCCCCAGTCGGACTGCAATATTCCTACCACTTCGACCTAAATAGCAACCGATAGGGTACCTAAAAAAAATCCATAAGTAAATCCAACTAAACGCGACGAGTTTAACATCCGTTAAATTGTTACGACGAAATCTCGACATCGAAATTACGTAATTGGAAAAAATGGTATCACGATAACGGACAATGAAAAAATCCATTTCAACGCAACTCAATTCCAACCGATATACTCGTACATAGATTGGGAACCGATTTACACGAGAAGAGAATCCTACATCGCGTGACGCGGGCGTGGTAATCGTATGGATTTGCATGGCGGCGGACAATTACGCCATCTTCCTAGTCTCGCCTTTGTCTGCCGCCACATTTTAATTATCGCATCGGCGTGAGATCGCTTCGTACGATAGATAGTCTTTTCGCTTCGTATTCGATTCGCTTTGCCCGATAACGGATTCTTTATTAATTTGTTTGTCTCGGTGGCCTCGGAACTCGTTGCTCGTTGGAAAAAGTACCACCACCTAAAGTATCTTGGAATACCGGCGTAACGACACAGAAGACCGGTGTAAATAGTTTCTTTTAAATGCTGCGTTTTGTTCGATGATAGTGGTGATCCACTCTTTTGCGGTTGATCACGCGTCTGGTGTAATGGATAGCCATAGGCGGTGGAATCCATATGTTAGACCACTTGCCCAGTTGTCTGCTCCTCTTTTATATATATTACAAAAACACTTTTATATTTATTCTGGAGAATCAGAGTCCGCCTATGGTGGTAACCCTACGTTGGCAACGCCATGTTATTCTTCCGCCAAGCAGTGGTATGTGAGCGCTATTGTGTTACAGTTTGAAGTGCAATGTCACCAGCGTAATCCCTGGGCATAGATACAACATCTTAAATCTCTGGGTAACGAGCGCAGCTCAGTGCTAAGGCCGTTTTGTGTAGCACTGTGTTGTTGTGGACTAGCATGTCACTTAACATCAGGCGAAAGACATGCTCCTCTCGTCGCTTCATCGCCTAAAAGCAGAATTCTAGTGGTAACGAGATTACAATCAGACGAGTATCGTAAATTTATCACGCAGTTCCGCGAAACATCGGCCGTGAATCAGCCAGCGATGGCTCGCACAACATATGGAAGGCTGCCTCTCTTCCGGACCTCTGACGCCTCTGATGACGTGGACACGCACGACGGAAGTTCACGCGGAGTCATAGCAACGCGAGCGGAATTCAATCGAATCATTTCTGGGATCTTGCGGCGTCACTTACAAGTTCGGTTGAACCGTCGATAAGTGTGGACGATCAAATTAACTATATAAAGCAATTGGCAACTAAATAGATATAACTTGTCATTCTCTTAAAAAAATGCTAAAGTCTATTTTTTCAAGAGATGAAGTGACGAGACGAGGGCGCCTGGTGGTAATTGTTACGCCTGCCCATAACACGCTCGACACCCAGAGATATTATTGGTCTATCTCTTTACGTTGTAATTACACTGGTATCATTGCTCTTTAAACCGAAACACATTAGCGCTTACACACTACTACTTGGCAGCTGAATATCTGGCAATGCCCGCTGCATTACCGCCCTAATCGGACTCTTCAAGAGTTCTACCACTTTATAAAATCTAATTTAGCTGCTCTTTTAACACTATTTCTATATTTTTCAAGTTTAATAATTGTTTTTCTAATTAATGTTATGACTTTTCGATCGGTAATTTTACATTTATTATACGATAAGTCAAAACGTTAGTCGAGGAAAAACTAATATAATATAATTTCAAGTCAGAAATTTTAAAAGGTGTTTTTGACACCTTTGGTAGAAATAGTGTTAACTTAAAAAGTAAACTAAGTTTTATATTAATGGGTACAGTAGCTTAAAGACATCTACAGAAAAGTGCATGACACAGATTGCCCAGTCAGCGGACACTTCTCATATTTGAAAGAAAATTTTACAGATTATTTTCAAGCACTACTCCCAGTATGGTAACGAAAAGACAGACTGTTTTATAATTTTATGTTATTCTATAACTACTTAACCATGGTTACTATGAGATAATTAAATAAATTATTTTGGTTTGTCCATAATTAAAAACAAAATTAAAGGCGATAAAATTCTTTATCTTTTTAGTCCTTTTCATCATTATAAAAGTAAACACTAATTGTGTATAAAATGTAAATCATACATTCCATACCTCCATACCATAGTTTTTTAAACTTTATTTAAATTGTGACATAGTATTCAAATCTCGTTAGTGATTATTTTTTAAATCACATGAATTTTTTATAGGGAAGCAATTTTTTTCAAATTTGTCAATATTAAAACGCATACGTTTTCTTTTTTTTTATTTCCTTTTAATATGTGTCAGAAAGAAATAGCCTGATGTTACAGGGGATTTCAAACGACAGCTCACCGTATTGTCGTGTAACTGAACTCATAACACGGCCCACAAAAGTAGTAGTATGGTGATCACTTAAGTCTACATCATGCGAAAGCGATGAGTGATTCGGCGGATTATAATGAAATCTTCCCGGATTTAATAATTAATTTTGGCATGGGAAAATCAACAAAAAACATGAGTAATAAATACTAAGAACATGTTTTATAAATTGAGTCCGCGTGTTCGAATGTAACAAGTTTGCAGATTTTTTTTCCAATTCAAGTTCTCACAAGCAGAAAGTAGTTTCCTGCTATTTGTACTATATTTTGATGAAAATTATTTTAAAACCAAATCCGTTTTATATTGTTATTAAGGGGGTAAAATACAATTTCGGTTAATAATTCCGGTTTAAAGAGTAATCTCATCAAAATCAGCGCATGGCCAAGCCGACCCTGTTTGGCACTGTATTATTAAGCAAGTTTATCTCGCTTACCATTAAGGGAGCACTTGCACGACTAATTTTTAATACATCTTAATCGTTGAGCTGGTGTAATTCACCAAGCGCATTGAATGGAATGGAGAAAGCCATGCGATATACTCTTTACAATTAAAAAAGAAGCATTAAAATCTGTTGACAATTAGTGGAAATATAGCGTTAAAAAATTAGAGTAGCCTGAGCCTCGAAGAACACTAGGCCATTGACACTTTAACTCCATGGGCCTTTGATACTTCAACAAACTTTTTCTACCCGTTTTGAAGGATCAGAGGTATGGGCGAATCGATTAGAAAATGTATTAGAAGATTTAATTGAAATCCTTTGTCCTTTTGTATATAAAAAATGGAATTGCGTATTTTTCTGTTCCTGACGACTGGCGTATACTGCCATTGTAGACGGACATAGTAGTAATATGTCCGTTAATTGGGGTCCAGTTAACCACTCAAGCTCTTTAGCGATTGTACGTATAAACATATGTAAATCTGTGAATATTATACGAAATGGATCGGCTGTACGATCGGAGCAGTGCAATATTCCCGGTGTTTACTTTCCCCGGTCGCACGGTCACGATCTTGGCGCATGCAGCTCTCGAATCTATGCGATCACTTTCTATCGCTGCCACGTACCCCTGCTACCCAGGCGAACAATATATATACTGTTCCCGCAATTTTATATCCTGTACTTCTCGTTTTATATGTATACAGTAGGAAAAAGCAAATCGAACGGCATGTCATGTGTCATGTAACATTCAGAGGGTTACTTTTTATATTATTAAACATATTGACGTGATGGACTAGCCTGGCGCCTGATGGTAAGCGACACTTAGAAGGTACAGCTCAGATGAGATGTGCATTATCATACTGAAACGGACCATAACGAGAGGTTTTTAAATTCTACTAAGTATAAATAATCGAATTTTTTGAGCGGATAATAATAATAATAATAATAATAAAATGAAAATGTGACAGCCGAAAATGTCAAATTGTTTATTCAAAAACAAATATATTAACAAATTTAAGCCATACTTCACCATTTGCTACATTAAGATTGTCTGAAATCCC